>CAUYRB010007953.1:0-12635 GCA_963574695.1 Propithecus perrieri | reverse complement strand
ACTCATGTATTGATGGGCACTTGGGTTGTTTCCACATCTTTGCAATTGTGAATTGTGCTGCTATGAACATTCGAGTGCAGGTGTCTTTTTCATAGAGCGACTTTTGTTCTTTTGGGTAGATGCCCAGGAATGGGATTGCTGGGTCAATTGGCAGTTCTACTTGTATCTCTTTAAGGTATCTCCATATTGCTTTCCACAGAGGTTGTACTAGTTTTCAGTCCCACCAGCAGTGTATGAGTGTTTCTATCTCTCGGCATCCACACCAACATTTATTGTTTCGGGACTTTTTGATAAAGGCCAGTCTCACTGGAGATAAGTGATATCTCATTGTGATTTTAATTTGCATTTCCCTGATGATTATAGATGTTGAGCATTTTTTAATATGTTTTTTGGCCATTATTCTGTCTTCTTTTGAAAAGTTTCTGTTCATGTCCTTTGCCCACTTTCGATAGGGTTGTTTGATTTTTTCTTGTTGATTTTCCTGAGTTCTAAATAGATTCTAGTTATCAGCCGTTTATCGGATTTGTAGCATGTGAAAATTTTCTCCCATTCTGTAGCTTGTCTGCTCTTGTAACAGGCTTCTTAATAACAATTTTTAGAGAAGTTTTATGTTGACAGCAAAATTAAGAGAAAGATACAGAGATTTTCCATATACTCACTGATCCTACACATGTATAGCATCATCTATTATAAACATCCCCAACCAGAGTGGTACATTTGTTACATTAATAAACCTACATTGACACATTATTACCTAAAGTCCAGTTTATATCGGGATTCATTCTTAGTGCTATACATTTTATAAGTTTGGAAAAATGTACAGTTGATTGATATGTATCAATCATTACATTATCTCCTTAGCCTCAACACATTGCATGTATTTCATGTATTTTATGTAAAATGTGCATGCAATAACACAGGGCACTTTACACTCTACCTTAAGCTTTAATTGTATAATTGTCATATGTATTACCTTTTTGTACATTATAAAGTCATCCGAATATTTGAATTTTTGCCTTAAAGAGTCATATGTATTTTAAAGAAATTAATGAGGAAACTATTTTATACTTTTCCACAACTTTGTAATTTTTGATTATATCTTTAATAAAGATTCAGGTTTGCTTTTGGTATCATACCCCTCCAACCTGAAGAATGTTTTTGAGCATTTCTGAAGTGAAGATATTTGCACTCTCTATATAATTACAGTGATAATTTTCTTAGTTTTCTGTTATGTGATATTTTCTTTATATCATCTCCATTATTGAATCATATATTTTGCTTGATATAACATTCTGTTTTGAGGAGTATTTGTTTTTTCTTTGAGTTTTTTAAAGGTGTCATTCAACTGTCTTCTAGATTCAAATGTTTCTTATGAAATATCAGCTGTCATTCAAATATTTGTCATCCTAAATATAATGAGATGAATTTCTCTGAAAGCTTGTAAGATTTCTCTTTAAATTTGATTCAAATTAATCAAATTAACTTTGATTTTAAACTGTGATATGCCTATAGGTATTTTTCTTTTTTTCTTTTTTCTTTCTTTCTTTCTTTCTTTCTTTCTTTCTTTCTTTCTTTCTTTCTTTCTTTTTTTTTTTTTTTTCTGTTAGATTCTCTCTCTGTTGCTTGGGCTAGAGTGCCATAGCATCAGCCTAGCTCACAGCAACTTCAAACTCCTGGGTTCAAGCAATTCTCCTACTTCAGCCTCCTCAGTAGCTGGGGCTACAGGCATGCACCACCACACCTGGCTAATTTTTTCTATTTTTAGTAGAGACAGGTCTTACTCTTGTTCAGGCTGGTCTTGTACTCCTGAGCTCAAGCTATCCTCCTGCATCAGCCTCCCAGAGTGCTAGGATTACAGATGTGTGCCACTATGCCAAACAGTACTTTTATTATATTTATTTTGCTTGGAAATTACTGTACATTTTGTATCTATAAATGTATATCTTTGCCATTTTGACAAACTTTCAGTTATTGTTTCTTCAAAAAATATCTTCTTCCTTTATATTCCTTGTTTCCTCTTGGATTTGAATTATGCATATTTTACAACTTCTGATATTTCCCACAGGTCCCCAAAGCTCTATTTATTGTTATCTATCTTTATTCTCTATTTTTCAGATTACATAATTTTATTAATCTATCTTCAAGTTCACTCACTCTTCTTTCTGGTCTTAATCTCATCACTTTTTAAAAAATTTCAGGTATTGTATTTTTCAATGGTAGACAATTCTTTTGTGCTCTTTTGGAGTTTTGATTTCTACACTGAACATTCTTTTAATTTACTATGAAAACATTATTTTAAAATCTTCTAAACAGCCTTATTTATAAATGCAACATTTGGACATCTCAATATTGACATCCATTTGATTGCCCTATTCTTGAATATAGGTGGCATTTTTCTGTTTCTTTATATGGCCGGTAATTATGGATTGCATCTTGGACATTGTAAATGAGATTTTGTAGAGATACTTTGTTTTATATTTCATTATGCTTCTCTCCAAGGAATTCCTTTAAGTTGGCAATAAAATTTGCTTAAACAAAGCTCTATGCTCTGAAATCTCAGTTAAACTATTTTGTTTTCTAGGCTTTGTTTAGGCTTCCGTTTCTGTGCCTGCATGACTTAGAGGCTAAAGATTTAGGCAGAGTTTATGTAAATAATTTGAAATTGCCTCTCTGAGGCTTTTACTCACCTAGGATTTTACCCTTATTTTTCATCTTTTGTGGTTCCCCAGAACTATGTTTCTTCAAGCCAATAATACTGTGGTTTTCCTTCATTTCTGGAATTTGAATTGGCCCTTTCACTAAAATCCAGTTAGAAACAAGAAACACTTATGTGCACATATGGAAATAACATTCATCAGGTATCAGGCAGGTGGGGGGGGAAGAAGGGATGGATATATTCACACCTAATGGGTGTGGTGAGCACTGTCTGGGGGATGGACACGCTTGTAGCTGTGACTTGGGTAGTGCAAAGGCAATATATGAAATCTAAACATTTGTACCTCTGTGATATTCTGAAATAAAAAAATAAATTGAAAATTAAAGAAAAATAAGGAACTCACACTATGACATTCCCTTAATCTCATTTTCAAACTCTCTTTTAATCTACCTGCTTTTATTACCTTTCCATTCCTTACAGGTAGTTATTTTTATATTTGGTCCATAGTTATATAACATTATTTGTTATTTGTGGGATACTTGATAAAATAGAAACCATTTTGAAATGAATCCTTCCAATTGTGAAAATGTAACTTTCCAATTTGTGAATTTAAAAAAAATAGTCCACATAATGTAAAACATTTAAAGATAGAAGATAGGTAGTAAAAATATCAAACATGATGGGAAATATTTATCTAACTTGAGGTTGGTGTTTATTTCTGGTATTGACGGATGGAGATGGAGAATTTGTTTTTCAGGTTCAGAAGGAAAACATGTGATTCACTTTAGGATATTAAAAATTGAGATGAAGACAAAGTAGGGTTATTTAACTAGGACTAATTATAAAAAATTAAGCAAGGTGTAGAATGTTGTTAAAGCACTGTACAGGAAACATGGACTTGCATCAGGAAAGCTGCCCTATTCCTAAATCAGGTCTCAGAACAGAGAAAAGTTGCTCAAATTTAGCAGTGACTTTCCGTTGGAAAACAGTCACTGTAAAGCGATCACCATCAGGGTATTATACAATGTGATCTTACTCTTTTCTCTCCTGTAATTTCCTACTTGTTCTTTTCAATGGTATCCCAACTAGAAGTCAAGAGAAGGGAACCTATTGAGCCATTACCTATAGATCAGTCTACTGTGGGATAAAGCATGGAGAAAATGTTTAGAAAGCAGATCTGAATGGCAAAGAGAAGATATCTGCATAGTCCATCCCACTTACCATGTAGCATGCAGTTTTTGTCCTTAATCTTATTAAAAGATCATTTAGGTAAAACTGGAAACTTGTAAAAGATTATCCATTTGTATTATCACAGAGTAATGACTATTAACAACATGAAACCAAATTGTTAGTACCTACTGGCGCAGTTAATATAAGGTAGAGTGGGAAAATGGGACAAAATGAAACAATTACATACAATAAAATGTAGCACCACAGTCCTTCCCCTTGGCTGGTTTTGAAGACTAGGTTGCTAATCATAGTTTCTTCTTCAGTTATACATTCCTTGTTACCTTTACCCTCTACTAGCACCTTGTATAGATTGAGTTCTTTACCTAATAGGGAAACAAAACCTTCATTCTTGTAGGATGTAAGTTTTTGTTTGTTTCTTAGAGTCAGAATTTATTTTTATTTTTTTTAAAAAAACTAAATTTTTTAAAAAACTATATTTAGGGAGTACACATGCAGTTTTGTTACATGGATATAAGTGAATAGTGGTAAAGTCTGGCTTTTAAGTGTAGCCATCGGCCAAAGAGTGCACATTGTGCCCATTAGCAGAAGCTTTTTAGTTAAATTTAGTCCAATTTGACTTTTTTTGTCTTTGTTATATTTGCTTTTGCTGTATTAATCATTAATTCTTTGCACCAGCCAATGTCCAGAAGAGTTTTTCTAGGTTTTCTTCTAGTATTTGTATAGTTTCAGGTCTACAATTAAGCCCTCAGTCCATCTTGAGTTAATATTTATATATGATGAGAGACAGAATTGCAGTTTAATTCTTCTTCATATGAATATCCAGTTTTCTCAGCACCATTTAGTGAATAAGATGTCCTGTCTCCAATATATGTTTTTGTTGATTTTGTTGAAGATCAGCTGGCTGTAGGTGTGTGGTATTATTGCTGGGTTCTGTATTTTGTCCCAAAGATCTATGTGTTTATTTTTATGCCAGTACCATGCTGTTTACATTACTATAACCTTATAGTATAATTTTAAGTCAAGTTATGAGATGCTTCCAGTTTTATAATTTCTACTAGGATAGCTTTGGCTATTCAGGCTCTTTTTGTATTCTACATGAACTTTCAATTTTTTCTGATTCTGTGAAAAATGATATTGGCATTTTTATAAGTATTGTATTGAATCTATAGATTGCTTTGGGCGATATGTTCATTTTAATGAGATTGATTCTTCTGATCCATGAGCATGGCATGTTTTTCCTTTTGCTTGTGTCAGCAATGATTTTTTTTGGTCAGTATCTTGTAGTTTCTTATAGAGATCTTTCACCTCCTTGGTTAAATGTATTCCTAGGTATTTAATGTTTTGTAGCAATTGTGAATGGGATTGACTTATTGATTTCATTCTCAGCTTGATAGATATTTGTGTATATAACTACAGATGTTTACATTTGATTTTATTTCTTGAAAGTTTACTGAATTATTTTATCAAATCTAGAAATCTTTTGGTGGAGTCTTAGGATTTTTTAGGTATAAGATCATATCATCAGCAAACAGGGATAATTTTAATTCCTATTTTAAAAAATACTTATTTCTTTTATTTCTTTCTCTTGCTTGATTGCTCTGGCTAGGACTTCTAGTACTATGTTGAACACAAGTGGGAAAGTGGCCATCCTTGTCTTGTTCCAGTTTGTAGGTAGAATGCTTTCAACCTTTCCCTGTTAAGTATAATGGTAACTGTGGGTTTGTAATATATGGCTTTCATTATGTTGAGGTATGTTCCTTTTGTGCCTAGTTTGTTGAGGTGTTTTATCACGAAGGGATGCTGGATTTTATAAAATACTTTTTCTGCATCTATTAAAATGATCATATGTTTCTTATTTTTAATTCAGTTTATGTGGTGAATCACATTTATTGATTTTCATTTATTAAACCATCCTTGCATCCCTGGGATAAAACCCATTTGATCCTAATAAATTATCTTTTTGATGTGCCGTTGGATTTGATTTGCTAATTTTTGGAGGGATTTTTGTACCTATGCTCATCAAGGATATTGGTGTGTAGTTTTCTCTTTGTAGTTTCTCTTTGTATTTTTCTCATTGTCTGACTTTGGTATCAGGGTGACACTGGCTTCATAGAATGAGTTGGGGAGGACTCCCTCCTCCTAGATTTTGTGAACATTTTCAATAGGATTGGTACCAGTTCTTTGTACAGCTGTTAGAATTCAGCTGCGAATCATTCTGGTTCTGGACTTTTCTTGGTTGATATATTTTTTATTACTTTTTCAATCTCACTACTCATTATTGGTCTGTTCAGGATTATTTCTGTTTCTTCCTGGTTCAACTTGGAAGGTTGTAGGTTTCCAGGAATTTATCCATTTCCCCTAGGATTTCTAGTTTGTGAGTGTAGAGTTGTTCATAGTAGTGTCAGATTATCTTTTGTATTTCTGTGGTATCAGTTGTAATGTCTCCCTTTTCATTTCTGGTTGTATTTATTTGAATGTTTCCTCTACTTTTCTTGGTTAGTTTAGCTAAGATTATACCAATTTTGTTTCTTTTTTCAAAGAACCAACTTTTCATTTTGTTGTTCCTTACTTTTGTTTTTTGGTAACAATTTCAGTTAGTTCTGCTGTGATCTTTGTTATTTATTCTTTTCTGATGGTTTTGGATTTGGTTTGTTCTTCTTTTCAAGTCCCTACATTTATAGAATATTCTATTCAAAATCCACAGCATATACATTCTTCTCATCAGTGCATGGAACATCCTCCAAGGTAGACCATATGCTACTCCACAAAACAAATCTCAATTAAATTTTTTTAAAAATTAAATCATATCAGCTATCATCTCTGACCAAAGTTGAATAAAACTGGAAGTAAATTCCAGGGGCAACTCTCAAAACTATGCAAATGCATGGAAATTGAACGACATGCTCCTGATCCATCTTTGAGTCAATGATGAAATTAAGATCGAAATTTATAAAAATCTGAAATGAATTAAAAAGGAGCTAAGTTCTTATTGATGTTATCATTATTCAGTTGTTACATATTCTATTGATTAAGATTCTTGTGCATTAAGTTATAAGGAGCTTCAGTGAATGCTGTTATTCCAAAGATATTTTTCCTTGTTCCCGTTTTGCTTCAGGATCTCAATTTTTTCATGGTAAATGATATCAGTCTTGTAAACAAGGATAGTAGCCTTTTTTTTTTGCCTTTTGTTTCATTGGCAAGATGAACTCAAAATGACCATCAGGTAGTCTCAGCTTTTAGCTGATGAGAAGCACAGTAATATTTTCTGGTGGAAGCATTCATCCTTTGGGTAATAGGGCATCTAAACACACTAAACCCAAAGTCATAAAAGTGCAAATGAAAATTCCTTTCTCACTCTATCTTTTTATTCTTGGACTGTTCACTGTGGTTATGAGAAAGTTAATAAGGTAACTCGCTACTGAAATTTTGGGTGTCTGTAAAAGAAAGGTGAATCCATTAAAGGATCCGGTTATTTTTTATTTGATATTTTATTTCTTTCCTTAGGAAATTATATAAGTAGATCAGTTTTTATGTATATTGAGGTCGAATCAGGAAAACTAGAAAGAGAAGTATAGCACATAGTATATATGTAACTGAAGACCTCAAGACTAGGTAGGTTTCAAAGTAAAAATTTATGATTTATCTACTTAGATTATAAATAATCTAAACAGAGAAAATAAGATCTCTCAAGGACAGAGAATAAAATAAGTGAAAAATTGACAACAAAGACTTGTAACATAATCATGTTTAGTTTTTAAGGGAAGGGAAAAGAGCTCACAAAATAGGCAGTGAGTAATTTGAAAAATAGGAGAAGAATCAAGAGGATGAAATATAAAAGACAAACAGAAAAATAGGGTTATCACTGAGGATATGATAGTGTGAAATGCCACAGAACACAATACATGAAATATCCTTGTTTTTGATTTTTTGGAGTTCATTCAGGATCTTTGCAAGAGAGGTTTTGTTAAGTTTTCTTGACACGAAACCTCTAAGCTTTAAAAGGTATGCATGATAAGGCATTAAGTGAGACAATGGAAATAGTAAGAACAATATTCTTTTAAAAAGCTTAGTAGTTAAAAAAGTAGAGTTGATCATAAGATTATTTTTCTAAGTTAAATGAAGTTTAATGACTCCAGGTTGAAAAGGCCAACTGATAGCTGAGGAGAAACAATTAAAAATATTAATCTAATAAAAAGTCCTTGATATATTCCAATGAATTTTCAAGACTTCAATGATAAAGAGGACATGTTGAAAACTTGCCAAAACCTAAGACAAAGTTTTGTATGATAGATATGACAACCAGATATATTTCAGACTTCTGGTCTATAATACTCAATATAAACAAATATCTAAGGAAAAATAATGAATTTATGTCCAATCAATATATAATTCAAATAAGGAGATAAAATTAATGTGGTTTTTTTTTTAATGTTCAAGGACTGAGAAAACTTACACTTTTTTTTTTTTTTATTTCAGCAAATTATGGGTGTACAGATGTTTAGGCTACGTGTGTTGCCCTTGGTTCCCCCGCCACCGAAGTCCGTGTTTCAAATATGTCCATCCTTCGGGTAGTGCGCATTGTACTCCTTGTGTATACAAATACCCGTCCCCTCCTCCCTCCTCCCCCCTCCTCCCGCCGCCCTCCCCCTTCCCCAGCATCCAATAGATGTTGTTCTGATATATGCATGTATGTGTTGATTAGTTAATACCAATTTGATGGTGAGTACAAATGGATCCCGTTCTGCTGCTCTTGTGGTGCCCCACTTTGGATAATGGGCTTAAGTTTAATAAAACTTTTTAAAAGCCATTGCTGTGCAGAAGCTCTTTAGTTTGATACAATCCCATTGTCTATTTTTGCTTCTGTTGCCTGTGCTTTTGGTGAGCAAGAATTATTCAGAAGGCAAGAATGATTTTTTTTTAGTTTTTGAAGGAACCTTAAGAATCATTTAGACCAACTTTCTCACTTTACATGTGAGGAAAATGAGGCCAAAAAAGGTTAAATTAATCAATTTATTTGACATTTACTTATTGCTTTCTATGTACCAGGCATGGTGCCAGGGTATAAAGTAGTGAACAAAACAAACATGGTCACGGCCATCCTAGAACTTATGCTAAGGCCTAGTGAGGACTAGGAACCAAGTTTTTGCTGGCTTTAATAAACCATGCAGCCTATTTACCCTAATAATTCTAATGTCCCTTCATGGTTTCACATGGGTAGATAGCCAGTCAAGTGGAACCGTGGCCATTTATTAAGGTCTTGATTTATCCACAAGTACCACTACAAATTTCCCAGGGAAAGCTTGGGGGTCCCAGAAACCGAAAGTACAACATGACATTAATTTGGAAGTAGAAGAGCTATAATTTTAGCAACACAATAAAAGAACATGAGCCAGAATAAGGAGACCTGAGTTTTGGTTCTAAATCTGCCAGTAACAATCTATGTGACAATAAAAAATATTTTGGGGGAGTTTTTCCAACATTTAATTATGGATATTTCAAACATACAAAATTGGGATAATTATTATGACTCCTCTTGTATATGTTGATCATGTTCAATAATGATCAATATTAATACTCTTCCCTCTACTTGCCTGCCAGATTATTTTCAAGTAAATCCCACAAACTATTTAATTTTTAACCATAAACATATCAGTATGCATCTAAAAAGAATAAAGATTTCTCTTTACAGCTGGCGTACAGTGGCTTATGCCTGTAATCCTAGCACTTTGAGAGGCCAAGGCGGGATGATCGCTTGAGACCAGGAGTTCCAGGCCACCCTGAGCAACATAGCAAGACCTTGTTTCTACAATAAGAAAAATTAGCTGTGCATAGTGGCATGCACCTATAGTCCCAGCTACTCAGGAGGCTTAGGCAGGAGGATAGCTTCAGACCAGGAATTAGAGACTGCAGTAAGCTATGATCGCCACTGTATTCCAGCCTGGACCCCATCTCTTTAAAAAGGAAAAAACAAGTTTGAAACAAAACCACAACACCATTATAAAATTGAACAATTACTTATTATATAACAGTCAACATTCCGATTTCCAAGATTGTCTCAATTTTTTTTTACAGTTGGCTTATTTCAATCAAATAAGGTCCATACATTGCAAATCAGTAGGTTCAATAAATCAGTGGGTTCCTCTTCAATCTCTTTTATTGCCTTCAATTCATGTACTGAAGAAAGTAGGTTGCTTATCCTGTAGAATTTCTCATGGTCTGAATTTTGTTGATTGCATCTCCATGGTGACATGTCATAAGAAATATTTTAAAGGAAAACACACAGGAGAGCTTGGAGGGATGGAACAGGCACATATCCAAAGAAAATTTCAAAAGCCTGTAAGAACAGTATCAGAAAGGCTGATACTCAGAATGTGCTATGATTTTTTAAAAATACCAGAGTCAAAGATTTTCTTTAATTTATACTCAGAACAAGAACAACAAAAAGAAAGTGCAGGTCTGCTTATAGTGGATAAGTACACATTATTAAAATGTAAAAGGCTGCCTCAATTCTTTTTTTTCCAATTAAGATTACTGATAGTCAATCCAGAAAGGGAAAAACAAATTGCAGAATGGGGAAATTGAATCCCAAAGCATTCAAGGAGATAAAAGTACCTAACTATTCTAAATGAGTTCATTTCTACTGTCCCAGATAAATTATATCCCAGTGTATCTAAGAATTTGCAAAGCTCAATCCCCATCTAAAACCTTTGAAGACTCAGGGAGAATGGAAGAGGATGCTGAAAGGAAAATGCTCTAATAGTCAACAGTGGAAAGCAGGTAGATGCCACAAACTATAGAAAGACTGACTTGATGTCAATCCCAAACAAATTTCTTAAACATATTGTTAAATGGCTTAAGAGCCTTAGGCAAGGAAAAGAGATACCCATTAAGAGTCAGCAAGCATTAACAGAAGCCAATCATGTAAGATTAACCTAATTTCTCTTTTGATAGGGTTACTACCTAGACTGTAAAGGGAATACTGTACACAAAAAAATCTGGATTTAAACACTAAATTTTCTATTCCACTTGATGTTTTTACTACTGTCTTGGATGAGAACACTTATGGCATATCTACCAAATTCACAGATGACACAAAGTTGAGAGGGATTGGTAATATACTGGCTGACAGGATCCATGAAGATTTCAATGGGCTAGAACAATGGCTCAAATCTTGAAAGAATGAAATGTAGTAGATATAATGTAAAATGCATGATAGGGGAGACATGGTTTAACAGCAAATCACGTGCAAACATTTATGTATTTTTGTTGATTGCTCAGAGTGAAGACTGTGATATGGCTGCCAAAGAACTAGTGTGCTCTTAGGCTGAATTAACAGAACTATCTCTATCAAGTCCAGAGCAAGGGGAGTGGTAAATTCTACTCTACTTCTCACTGATAAAGAGTATACTTAAGAACGTTGTGTACTATTTGGGATACATTTTAAAAGAAACAATGATGAAAAAAAACATATCCAAAAGAAATAAACCAATCTGGTGAATGTTCTAGAAACTGAGTGAAATGATATAAAGAACTAAGGATGGCTAATCTGGAGACGATAAGTAAGAAAATGCAGCTGTCTTCAAATGTTTGAGGCATCACACAGCAGAACTAGGACTAAGTAGAAATTACAAGGTGGTAGGCTTTTGCTCAACCTAATGAGCTTAATAACAACTGGAGTTTAGAAATAGGAATGAGCTGCTTCCCTGATAAAGTATTCAAACAGAAATGTAATGATAACCTTAAAAAGATATTGCAGACGACTGGAATAGACGACCCCCATGGTCTCTTGTTTCTATTTCTAAAGTCACAATCTCTCTATAGCTCAAATTTCCACACCTGTAAAATGAAGGAGCTGGATTAGTTGAACCTTTAGGTCCTTTCATTAAATCAACAAATCCTTATTGGTTATCTACCATGTGCCAGGCAGGCACTGCCAGGCATTAAAAAAAAAAAAAAAAAAGGATGAGAAAGACCCAGCCCTTGACCACAGAGAGGTCACAATCTGCTGAGTTGTGGCAAATACATGAATAGATAATTTCAATACAATGTGGCAACTACAATGAGAGACATAAGCACATGACATCCTGGAACCACAGAATAGGGGCACCTAAGTGTATATATCAGAGGGGAAGAGAATATATTTGGAAAGGCTTCCTGGAATAGCCCTTCCAGCTATTTCTACAATAGAAAATTATACAAGGTTACCGAGAACTGGAAGTGCTTTCAAACACTAAATAAATGTACACAAAACGCTTTAGTTTAATGCTCTAAACTGGCACTTGCTAAAGATGAATTTTTCTGCTTACTGATGGTTATTATAAACTGTCTATAAATAGTTCTTACATGGGAGGAGCTGGAAATGTAATTTTTAAAAATTAGTAAAAGAGCAGAGCTTTTTGTGACTTTTGTTTTACCCTAGGAATCCCAAAATTTATACCTAGGTCATTTGATTTAATCAAATCTTTATACATATTCTGTTTTTTTTCTCTCCTTTAACTTGGCATATAATATATTTGAACAATTGGTAATCTTTTCAAGTAAAGACAAACACTGAAGCTTCACCACTGTAGAGATCAAATATCAAAAATGAAATTTTCGGCCAGGCGCGGTGGCTCACGCCTGTAATCCTAGCACTCTGGGAGGCCGAGGCGGGTGGATCGCTCAAGGTCAGGAGTTCGAGACCAGCCTGAGCAAGAGTGAGACCCCGTCTCTACCAAAAAATAGAAAAGAAATTATCTGGACAACTAAAAATATATATATATAGAAAAAATTAGCCGGGCATGGTGGC
>CAUYRB010007948.1:0-13464 GCA_963574695.1 Propithecus perrieri | reverse complement strand
GAGTTCGAAACCAGTCTGAGCAAGAGCGAGACCCTGTCTCTACTAAAAATAGAAAGAAATTAATCGGACAACTAAAAATACATAGAACAAATTAGCCGGGCATGGTGGCGCATGCCGTAGTCCCAGCTACTCGGGAGGCTGAGACAGAAGGATCGCTTGAGCCCAGGAGTGTGAGGTTGCTGTGAGCTAGGCTGACGCCACGGCACTCACTCTAGCCAGGGCAACAGAGTGAAACTCTGTCTCAAAAAAAAAAAAAAAAAAAAGAAAGGACCTGGGTGTCAATGGAAATCCAGAAGTATTTACCAATGGATTCTCTTTTGTGGGACATGAATGCTCTGTCTCCTTGCAGTGAGTTCCTGCTAAAAATCTCTGCTCAATTCTTTCAGCCTTCTAATTGTCACTTTTCCTTAGATTCCAAGAAGGCTCACTCTATGCATGCCAAATTCAGTAGTCGGCCAAGATTTGATGGTATATTTTATATATAGTTTAGGTTTTCACCTTTTGGGCTTCCTCTTTTCCAGGAGTTTTCCATAAATTTTCAGCTGCTCTGGCAGCCTCAAATACTCACCTGTGGCATCTTGGCCAAATAAGATTGCTAATGTCTGCTTGAGCACCATCTGCTACATGGACAGGGGGTCACCCTCAAAGGAAAAGCCATCTAAATGTAGATTCATCCAATGTAATTCACTTCTTTCAGGGGTTGAATCCCCTCCAGTTCTGCCTATGTTTGGTCACTCTCCATTGCCTTTAAATAGATTTTTTTTTTAAATACTTGATCAGAGTGTATAATTGTTAGTAGCAGGAGGGTTAGTCTGATCAAAACCACTCTGCCACAAAACACTGCACTATTACTAGAAGCTGGAAGTCTAAGATATACTTTTCAGGAAGATTTGATCAGACGTCATTTTTCACTAGATATGGGATAAGGAGCAGAAAAAGAAATCAATAACTACTTCTAGTTTTTTGCCTTAGTATATGAGGGAATGCTAGTGCTATTAATGGAGCTGGGGAAGACTAGAGAATCATACATAACAGGAAACTTGTCAAGATTTTGGCTGTTTCTTTTCCAGAGAGAAAATTCCATGGAGGTTCAGTTTTTCTTCCTTTCAATGTTTTCTGGGGTATTTCCAAAACAGAAGTGTGGTCTGTTGCTGTACATATAGTGAGAAGTCAGGTTGGCAACATTCTTCAGTGTTAGTCACTGCCTCCATCTGACCTGTGTGTGGGGAGCCCTAAAATAGCATTCTCTTCTGGCCCTTCCCCCAGGCAGTCAAGTCAACATAACAAGTCTTGGTCTATAGGAACTGAACAGTGAGTTAGAAGAGGTGTTGGATAAGGAAATTCAGAGCAAAGGGGGACTCTGGAGACAGATGTCAGTCAATCTTTTTTCTTCTCTTTTGCTTCAACCATTTGTACTGTGATTGCAGTGAATCCTGCCTACATGAGGGAAGAAAAGGGCATTGCCAGGGTCAAACCAAGAAGGAAAGATTGAGAAGTCAGAATAAAGACAAGGGAGGAACAGGATTCAAGAAGCAAGTAAAAAACCATAGAATGGAAAAACAGTAACATTTTTTAAATACCTACTATATATTGGGTACTATGTTAGTTGCTTTACATGAACTATCTCTATTCCTCACAACAACTCTGATAAAGAAATATTGTCAATTGTCCTCTAACAAATAAGCTGAATCTCAGTGAGGATCATCAATTGCTCTAAGTGACCAAAATGAAGTGGTGAAGTGGAAAGTGTTTGTTGCACTAAAGCCCTAGCCTTTCCTGTGCACCAAGCTACCCTACAGTTAAAGAAGTGAATCACATGCATGATCCCAGGGCCCTGAAGGTTATATCTCTGTGAGAGTGAGTAAATGAAAGAACAGAAGATGCATTCTGATTGCAAATACTAGTCAGTGAGGAGGGGATTTTTTTTTTATTGTGCTTTTAAAAATCTTGGCAATTGTTCAAATTTATAACCTTCTCTAAGAATGAGGACATATTTGATGTGATATAAATAATTCAGTAATGGCCATAATTACAATCTGCTACTAAGAAACAAGTTATCCAGTCACAACTGTACAGGGATGAAATTGACAGCATGTTTTCCCACCACCACCACCATATACTATCAACCATTCGCTCCTCACTTGGGAAACAGGCAAGTTGTACAAAGGGATCATAAAGCATCACTCAAATAAAAAGAGCCTTCAGTGGATTCCTGAAAGGTCAAGATGCCTTTATATGGTAAAGCTAAATTCCCAAAAGGAAAAGTGTTTCTTAAAACAGATGGGCCTTCGTGTTGCATGAAGAATATCTACTGTCAATGGTCTTCCCTCTAAGCTGTAATGAGCAATAGAAGAGTTACTTAAGCACCCATTCCCCCATCTTTGGTGGTCTCCATATCAAGTATGACTTGATCTCATTCATATTATGAAACTGCCAACATTATTCATTCTCCTTAACTTTGTTGAAATTAACCAGCCTGACTGATTTCATAACACTATTGGGAAAAAAGTTCCCCTTCCCAACAACACTGTAGACAGGAACATGTTTATTCTTGTTTTAATAACACTACAATTAGATCAGACAAGCTACTGACTATAATTGGATCTATGGGACATCGTCCCTGGAGTTTCAGAATTTGTAATACTGTATAAATGGATTTTTAACTTTAATTTGCTATATGAGTTAGAAACTTTTCAAAAGCAACACATTAACCTTAAAATGCCTTACAGTGCCAATGGCTGGTTCTTTGGAGAATGTCTCTGTAGCACAGACATCAGGACAACTATAACAACGTGAAAGAAATATCTACCATGAGTCTCCCACTGTGAGAATATCCGTCACCATTTTCCTGGCTTTGAGAAGGAAATGCTGGGCTTGTGTCTAAATGTTTTAGGTCTCTCTCAATTTGTGACTGCAGAAATCTATACTTTTTAATTATTGAGGCTTCCAGATTATTTTGGACATATCTCTAGCAATGGCGGAAGAAACAGTGAACTTGGAATGCAGAATGGCTCCTAAATAAGAAAAATCAGGCAAAGAAAATAATTTCAAGGTCCAGAGGTAAACAGATGGCATAGCCACAAATCAGTTAAATTGTGGCTTGGAAAAAAAGAAAGAAAGAAAAATATTGTTTCTTTACTCAGCCTCTCATGATATTTACTAAATAAACCCTCTTTCCACCCCAACATTGCCAAAAGAAAGTCTTGCAGCAAGAGTAACATTTATCTGTTGACTTCCTGCTTAAATTTTCTTTATTAATGACAGATTCCTTCAAACATATATTCCTATCACTAACCAAGAGAAGCATTTGAGAACGGACCACAAGTTCATATAAAGAAAACATGCCAAGTATGTGAAGGAGTGTGTCCTTAGTTTCATATATAATGTGATGTTAATCTATCTATGCACATATACAAGTGAACATAATAAAATGTCCCAGGCAAATTGGACAGATTTTTTCTTCCTGGGATTTTCCCGCTACCCCAAAGTTGAGGCCATCATATTCGTGCTGTGTCTGCTGATGTACTTGATCACCTTGCTGGGCAATGTTACTCTAATCTCCATCACCATCCTGGATTCCCGCCTGCATACCCCCATGTACTTCTTCCTCAGCAACCTCTCCTTTCTGGACATCTGGTACACCTCTTCTGCTCTCACTCCAATGCTGGCAAACTTTGTTTCAGGGAACAACACCATCTCGTTCTCAGGATGTGCCACTCAGATGTACTTCTCTCTTGCCTTCGGCTCCACTGAGTGTGTGCTCCTCTCCACGATGGCATACGACCGGTATGTGGCCATTTGCAACCCCTTGAGATACCCCATCATCATGAACAGGAGGGTCTGTGTGCAGATTGCAGCTGGCTCCTGGGTGACAGGCTGTCTCACTGCCCTGGTGGAAACGATGTCTGTGCTGCCACTGTCTCTCTGCGGTAATAGCAGCATCAATCATTTCACATGTGAAATCCTGGCTGTCTTGAAATTGGTTTGTGCGGACACCTCCATGGTGCAATTAATCATGCTGGTGATCAGCATACTTCTTCTTCCCATGCCAATGCTACTCATCTGCATCTCTTATGCATTTATTCTCTCCAGCATCCTGAGAATCAGCTCAGCGGATGGTCGAAGCAAAGCGTTTTCAACATGTGCAGCCCACCTGACTGTGGTGGTTTTATTCTATGGGACAGCTCTCTCCATGTACCTGAAGCCCTCAGCTGTAGATTCACAGGAAATAGATAAATTTATGGCTTTGGTATATGCTGGATTAACCCCCATGCTGAATCCTATCATCTATAGTCTACGGAACAAAGAAGTAAAAATGGCTGTGAAAAAATTGCTGATTAGAAATCCTTTTAATACTGTTTTAATATCCATCCTCAAATAATACTGGAACAAACATACTCACCTAGATAATCTCAAACATTATCCAGAAAACTGTGTAATAGTTAAACCAAACCCTGGAAAATACTCATTTTCAATAGGAGTTTACCATCATGTCCTCTATCCTTATTTGCCTTGTAAGTAAAACTTTTCACATTAATTAATCATATATACAGAATTAATTAGTTTCCAAGAAAGTAATTAGCATTTAATATTAATATAACATTAAAATTAGACAATTGCCTATTGTTTCATATTTGACTTGCTATATCATCTCAGTGGCCAACTGTTACGTAACCATCACAATAACTAATGTATGAAAAAAGTAAAATTTTGAGCCTAGTAAATTTTGGAATAATTTAAATGGTTTGAAATTGTCCCTGAATTTAAAAAGAAATAGATAATTTTAAATTAGAGTGGATACAATTCATGGTAGATACATATACCAAGACACCAATTTTGGAATTCTTCCTAGTTTACAAAACGTTAAAATAGGAAAAACTATGGGTTCAGATTTAATGAACTATAGTAAGAGTGATTTTGTTTGAGATGTGTATGTGGGGAATGAATAACCCTATGTATGAGGTAGGTCTCCATAACAATTGGGAGATCTTGAAGTATCTGTGGGTTTAAGATCAAAATACTCTCACATTGCACCTTGATTATCTCAGTGAATTCATCACCATCACCCACACTCACCCATCACATTATTATTTTTCTTAAAGCATGCTGGCTTGACCAATTAAGGCTGAGGAAGTGAAAAATCCCTACCCTGTAGAGATTACATTGCAAAAGAAATGATATATTAATGTAGACACATAATGTAGAATAAGATTCATGAGTACATTTTATGTGAGCAAAATTACATAAATTATAATTTCACCAGTATTACATATTGATGCACTTTTATCTTTTCTACCCTCACTGGAGCTGGAGAACAATGAGGCCAATGTATACACATTACTTCCTCTTTATTAGAGAAACTTTCTGGACTTATGGGATGATGGCTTAATCCTATGGAGAAGGTACCTCTTGCTACATAAGTATAATCTCTTTGAGCCTAAAATTTAAGGAAGGTGAGATAATTATAATTATTACAGGAGGTCCCAGCCTGAGCAGGAAAGAGCTTGCGAGGAATGATTCAGTCATGGGTTAATGGATTAGGAATGGAACAATGCAGGAGGAAAGAATTCCATGAGTAGGAATTGTGCTGGTGATCATAATCCAAGTGCCCTTAGTATACATCAGAAAAATTTTCTTTCTCAAGTATCAGATGCTCAGTTCCATTAATTCAGAATCTCTCCAAAGGCAGGGACTGGAAACTTGTACTATAAATAAAAGAAACCCAGTTATTTTTATTTTTATCCTTACTTAAACACTTTATGGTCAGGCAATGGTAATCACAGTGTGATGCTATTACTTGGTAGAAGAGGAAGAAGGGGTGTTAAATCTATTACCTACCAAATAATGACACCAATTTACAAAAACACTGATTTCAGGTAATCACAAATGTTGAGCATACAGGAATGTATCTTATTTGTTTATATGGGTGAAAAGAAAACCTGCTAAAACTGTATTGAAATGAAAGTTTTGTGTTTCATCAGCTCCAGTGGGCATGTGACATCATCTTCAATGTCTTTATCAGTGTGTTTAAGGAATGCAATGAGCTAGAAATTGCTTATGAGACAGGCTAAGAAGCTGCCCAGGAAAAAGAAAAGAAAAAAACAAAAAAACAATAAAATAGCCTTATCTACCTGGTTGGAAAACCACAAGCCTAGAGAGGGTCCTTCAATTTCAGGTGCTTCCACAAGAGTCATCTTGTCCAAACAATCAGAACCAAGATGGCGTTAACTTCTGCATAGTGCAAAAGTACGTTTTTGCTGCTGTCCCCCAACGATGGAACTATGCATGTAATCCTGAACTGTGTTCTGATGACTCCATCATTATTCTTTGTCCCATGATGAGCAGCTTCCACTGCTACAATATTTTTAAAATATTGTTTTTGATTGACAAATCATAATTGTGTATCTTTATGGGGTACAATGTGATATTTTGCTCTATGTATACTATGTGGGATGATTAAATCAAACTAATTTACATATCACATCACTTACTTATCATTTTCTATGGTAAGACATTTGAAATTTACTCTCTTAGTTATTTTGAAGTATATAATACCTTATTATGGACTATAGTCACCCTGCTGTGCAACAGATCTCAAAACCTATTCCTCTTTGTATCTCAAACTTTGTATCCTTTGATCAACAACTCCTCACTCCCTTCCTACCCCCTGCAACCCCCGCTTCTATTAACCAACATTCCTCTTTCTACTTCTGTGAATTGACCTGTTTTAGATTCTACAGATAAGCTATAACATTCTTTATCAAGAGAAGAGACAGTTTGTTAGAATTCAGTTTGTAGAACTGCATCACATCCCAGTACCCGGTGGGTAATCAAAGTCACTCGTTCAACAGACAACACTGTCCACACTGCCACCTGGAACTGCTGGCGGGGTTGAGGTTCCGGGTCTGGCTGCCTTTGCAACACTCAAAGAAGGGGTGCTGCAGGGCCTGTTCGGCTGTCAGGCACTCCTCGGGATCCACCTGCAGCAGCCTGGAGATCTGGCCTTTGGCAGTGTTTGAAGGGTTGTCCCACATAGGCAGCCTCCATACATGGGCAACCTCCTCACTCTGCCTAGGCTCTGATTCTGCATGCCATGGTGCCCCTATGGCTGAGTAGTCTCCTTACTCCTTTTAGACTGTGACTCAATCAATATTTTTAACTGCCTATAATGTGCAATGGTACAGTTGCATTCAAATACATCTAGGTTTTCAGGCCATTGTATTCACCTATTAATTTTAGGTTCAAATCCTGAATCTCACTGAGATTTTCTTATCTATCAAACAAAGAAGAAAACAGCTACCTTCAAAGGTGTTTCAGGATTAAACAAAATAATCTTTAAGGTACCATTTCAGGATTTCGATGTTTGGCAAGTCATAGATACCTCACCAACGGTTTCTATTACTATTTCTCCTTCTGCAGTTGCTAGAGATGAATATAGAGGCATATGCCATCATTATGTGCAAGTAACCAGGAGCTAATAATTCTGCTATGTTTTATGCAATGTAAGGTGTGGGTTGGCCTTAAATACTCTGACTTTTACAAGAGTCCACTCAGCCTGAACATGGTACCTTACAGGTTGTTTTGTTCAATCCTCAAATAAATTTGGAGACAGGTATTTTTCTCCTTATATGATAGATATGGAAATTAATCTCAGTGAGATAAAGGATTTGCACACAAATCCAAATCTTCACTGATTTTAATGCATATGTAATATTGTACATAATAGGAATTTAAAAATATTTGTTGAGTAAACAAGTGCTTAAAACTTTCATATTTGCTATTGAAAGTAAGAATCCTGGTCACGTTTAGAAGAATCTCAATTCCATTTAGCCTTTTTACCTCTTGCTGTCTGCTACCTGGTTTATAAAGCTGAGAAAAACCAAGTCAGATTGACCATTTATACCAAATGTAGATTACTAAAAATAAGCATGCTGCAGATGGCACAATACAATTTAGCCATGTGTCTCATTCCCAAGATATTATAATGAAAACCACAAACAACAGCACAATTTGGCTGATTCATCTAATTACTGAGGTAAAGATGCTTGAAATTAGGATCGCTGTCATTTATTTTTCCATCTGGGGCACAGTAGGTCATTTTTTCAGATTCAATCTTATTCAATGTTTAGTCTTTTCAAGTGAAATTATTTTCGCCTCTATAGAATGATGCAAAAAATGTGATTGTCACTATGACAAATGGTCAAATTGTTAAAACCATCACAAATTAGGAAACATAGAGATGTTTGCACCAATGTGTTATGCTGACTTTGAAGGGAATTTGTAAGAGATATGATACTTTCATCTCTAACTTTTGCCAATTGATAATAGCATTAGGTTCCAGCATTTTAGGTGATAAATTAAAATATTATGAAAACATCTGACCTTTAAACTTGCCATGGGTCTTCTACATCATCCTGGAGTCAACATTTTCTTAGCAATGCCAGTCCCACATTGCACGTGCTCTGTTATATTGTGTTCGACTAACTTCAAAATAGTAAGATGAGAAGTGGGGAAGTGCCCATTCATATTATTTTAGTATCTAACACGTAGAAAATGTGATTGCCTAAATGGTCACCTTTTCTTTCTTTAAATCTATTTCTTTCAAACTAGTTTGTATGTGATGACACAACTCTGAGTGATCACTTCCACTCCACATTTCCTCTGGGAAACCAGTCTCCAGTCACCCTCTGTGGGACATTGGCCTGAAATCTTAACCTTGCTCGGCTTCCTCTCCTTCCCTGCCCTGCTCCCTTCACTCCCTTACTGGTTTTTCTTGTGAACACTCCCTCAATAATTTTTTTTGCAACTGGATTCTTTTTTCTGGCCCTGCATCTAAAGAACTCAATCTAAGAAAATAAACTATGCCACTGTTATTCAAATTTGCCAGATTAAAATAATTACCTGGAATGCTTGCTAAAAATTCCTATAATTCCCTATAATATTAATAAATTAAATTGAAAATATTGAGAAAGAATGAAGGAGAGAGGAGGGGGGAGAAGGAAGATGGGAGGAGGAATGGTGGTAGGAGAGATAAATAATAACACTAACAATTACTATGACAACTTTGTGCAGACTCCTAGTCATTTCAAGCCAGTCTGCTTTGTCATGCCATTGACATAAGGTTTGTCACAGGTTCCAAGAGAACTAGTAAAGCTTGATATATTTAGGGTTTATGGTTGGATAGATGCTGAAATCTTTCTTAAAATGTCAAGAAATTACAAAGTCAAGAGAGGATAAAATAGCTCTCAGGACAAAGGTTAAAAGTGGCTTCAGCAAGTTAACCCTGTTATAAGGTTCCCTCTTCCTCCACAGTCACTGCTGTACAGATATGTGAGACTATGACATATCAGAGAGTCCACTATGATCATAAAAGACCCCTGGCCCTGTGCTTAGTTCTTTCAAAATCGAACTTCATTTTATATTATTTACCATGATAAAAAAGAGTAAATGCATGGTATCTAGGCTGCATTTAAGGTTTTGAGGTACTACCTAGAAGTGGCTTCTTCCATCTGCGCTTTAATTATAGTAGAGTCTGATTCAGCTCTATCATGAGGAACAGTGGACAGATGCCTGCATTTAGTGACATTTCCATGAATTCCAGAATTATCTAAAGCTTTCTTGTGTCACTGACTGTGAATCTAGATCACAAGTTATGGGCCATCCAATGATTTGGGAAATTGCTATCACTTTCCAATATGTAAATCCCAGGGAATATTATTACTCTGGATTTAATCTATGATCTAACCTACACTCACTCACACACACACACACACACACACACACACACACACACACACACATATCTTGGCGGCAAATAGCAAATGCCCTCATTGAGATGCTAGTCTTCATTCAACGTTAGCTCCTGCTGGGATCTCTCATAAGCAACCTAATTTTCATTAAATTTATTTCCACAATAAACAAAGATACCTCATTTAAAGCCACTAAATTCAGATTACTGCCCAGTTGTGAAGGTTCATGGCACTCCAAATCACATTTTCCTGCATAATGTTCACCACCAGTAAGATCAGTGGCCAAATACAGCCTCATACTTGGAGAGTTTCTACATTGATATTCATCTAAATAATTGACATGGCTAAAATGTTTAGCCCACCACCACAGTATTTACACATAAAACCTTTCAGTGTTGCTCTTTACAACATATCATTCTACCATATCTATGATAGCCAACACCTTTTCTTTCCCAAAACCTCACTCATTCCTAATGCAATTGATACCATGGTACTTTCTAGTACTTGAACACACAGAATGTCCCCCCACAAAAAAAAAAAAAATCTCCAGGGGAAATGTGAATGAAATAAAATCCAGACCAAAATAAAGTTCTCTGAGGAGCTTCAGATATAGGCTATCTATTTGAAATACAGTATATGTCAGCATTTTTGCTCTCAATCCTTGTGTATCTACACCACCCACCTAGCCCACCAGCAGAGGCGCTTTAAAGTGGTGATGGATGTCAACTCTGTGGAATTTTAATGCTAGTTGCCATCTTCAGTGCCAATCCAAGTGCTCTTCCCTATTGCCACCTTTCAAGTTTGCTCCAGTGGTCTGTTCTAGTAACAAGAACGGTGATGCAGAACAGGACAAGCAGAATGTGCAGCACCCAGGGTATTCTGTGGATATTCTCAGTGCCTCGTCTAAGCAGACAGGTCTACCCCAGGGGAGTCTTTATGGGTCATTTCATATATTCGGAACACACAGGACAGTTCACACTTTATACCAAGTGAAACTAGACCTATTCCAGCTCCTCCTGAGCCAAAGGAGGGGTAGAGGATGGGACAAGTGATCAGACTGACTCAGGCTCCTTGACTTTGCCTTTTCCATCACACCTTCTGCCCTGTATAATTTTGCCTTAGGGATCTTCCTTATCTCCCCTCCTGTGGTGACTCTACACCCACCACTAACTCCCTTCTCCCTTGCCACCTTTACTGTAAAGGTCATAAAAACTTACCGTTCCCTTTTTAAAATATTGCGGGGCTACAAATGTTTTGGTTACATAAATTGCTTTTGTACCATTTGGGTCAGTTATAAGTATGCCAATCACCCAGATGGTGTGCATTATACCCGATTGATGTGAATCTACCCATCTCCTCCTCCCCTTTCCCACCTGCTTGATGTTCAATGATATTGATCCCTCTTGTGATGTTCTCAGGATTGAGTAAATGTGATTACCTAAACAGGTCCAACTGGCTCTCAACTAGCACAGAAGCAAATCAGTACAGAGCGGCTTCTATATCATCATAAAAACATGGCCCCACCACAAATAATTGCACTATAATGAGAAAGATGGCTATATAGTGTGGACAAAAAGTTAATTAATTAGAAAACAAAGGCATGGATTTGAATGTCAAAGAAATGAGAGCTAGCAGGAGCTTCCAAGGGGAATGATTTACTTACAAGGTGCTGGCAAAATAAAGAAAGAACAATTTAAATATGCACGGAACAGGGTACTGGCTGCAGTGATAATACTAAATGTAATAATAATAAATAGTAAAAATCCAGAACACTTATTGAATTATTATCATGTTCCAGACATTATTCTACATTCTTTACATGTGGTAATTTAATATAAACAATAATGCTATGAATTAGTATTGGTAATACTTTATTCCATTCATCAACCATAATGCCACCTCCACTTTCCAAATGAACAACCTGAGTAAAGAAAGATTAAGTGGTTTATGTTGTTTACAAATCAGGTATGTGGTGAAGCTGGGATCCAACTAATTAATGCAGACTCTGTCACTTAACCATCATGTTATTCTAACTCTCACTATAAACTGAATGTCCTTGAATGCACATTCCCTCTCATTTTCACTAATACCCCACTTGTACCCTACTACATCTTTTGAAATAAAAGAAAAAAATGTCTAAGTTCAAAAAAGAAAAAAAAAGAAAATGAGAATTAAAACACCTTAGCTGATGGAAATTTCTACCCCTCCCACTTCAGAAAAATATACACAAAGCAAAATGAAACCAGTAATACAACACTACTAACTGACACAAATATCCTCATACAAGTATTTGGGAGAATTAAAAACCACCTTTGATCATAAATTCACAGCAAACTAGTACTTATGAAAATAAGAGGTGCTAGCTAGTATCCTTGATCTTCACTTGGAGTCTTTACTTCAATTCCTAAATCGGGAGCCAATAGGAAAAGGTCTTCAATGATACCATTTCTATTCTTTTTTAATTTTTTTAAATTATTTTAAATGACAAGTAAAAATTATGTACATTTATGGTATGTAACAAGATGTCTTCATATATGTGTACATTGTAGAATGGCTAAATCAAGGTAATTATATACCAAAGACCCAGACTTTCCTTTGGTCTGAGTGGTTAACAACTTTCCCACTCAGGAAATATTTCATAGTTGCCTTTGCCTTTGCCTTTGCCTTGCCTTCAAATGTCTTGAATAAGCATTACTCTATGGTGAAATAAAGAGTGTTTGTTTTATAGCTCTGTCATTAAATTATCTTCAGTAGTGTTTGTGCCTAGAATACAACCAGCATGTTGACAATTTCTATGCCCTGGCTCTAACCTAAGATCAGAAGCGAATTTAGAAGTGATCTTCCTTACTGTTGAGGGCACCCTATGCTGAGTTTTCTAAAAGCCTTAAGATATTGCAGACAACAAACCTGACTTCATTTAGTCAAACACAGTGAGAGAGCTATGGGAAAGGCAAAAGACCACACAACAAACACTAGAATTTTGATCCAGTAATTAATGGAAATGTTCAGAATTTTAAAGCATGTTTAGTTTTTATGACTATTTGTCTGTCTTGAACTCTGGATCTCTTTCTAGGCAGTTAAATGTGTATTTCTATGGTTCAGACATTTGATCATAGTAAATTAAACCACATACACTGCAATTTGACATCTGTTCAAAGGTAAAGTTGTTGATCTCATAGTAACAGCCTACTCTTAACTATTTGGTTATTTCGTATGATAAGACCATTGTGTAGATCAACTCTGCATGTAAATGATGAGGAATCTTTGGAGAATAATACATGGTCTCTCTTCATTTGTTGTATTCTGTGACTTCAGATTTATTCTTGGTAATTTGTTTAAATGAACCTGAGAAAACAGTAACAATGGTTAAGCATATTTGTGTGTATGTGTGTGTAGTACTTAACACTTCACAAAAAGCAAATGAATCTCCTCATTATCCCTAATTTTTTAAATGTGAAAGACAGAATGTGGCTAAGGTTATCCAGCCTGTAAGCTGCATCTACCCAAAAGAGCACAAAACATTCTACGATAAGGACATCTGCACCCGAATGTTTATGGCAGCACAATTCATTATTGCAAGAATGTGGAAACAACCCAAGTGCCCGTCAATCCATGAGTGGATTATCAAAATTTGGTATTTGTTTACAATGGAATATTACTCAATTATAAGAAATGACAGTGATCTAGCACCACTTACATTTTCCTGGATTAAACT
>CAUYRB010007947.1:0-86007 GCA_963574695.1 Propithecus perrieri | reverse complement strand
TGTATGGTGAATCAGCATTATTTATGGCTGTCTCTGGTAACTCAGCTGATCTGATCTGGAAGGAAAAAAGCAAATTTTGCAGATAAATTTTTCAAAGGTATTTAGTCCTTCTATCAATTTTAATCTGTAATAAATCTCACTGGGATGGGTTTAGCCATTGTCATTGTTGTGTCCATGTGTGCATTGATTATTTCTCTGATGTCAACATTTTCTTAGTCAAAGTTTTGGTCAGCCTAAAGTTAGACTATGCTGCATTGACAAACAACTAAAAAATCTCAATGATTTTCAAAAATAATTTTTATTTTTTTGTTAATGTTACACATTCTAAATATATTTGCTGCAACTCTTTTTCCCCTTGCCTTCACTGCAAGACCCAGGCTTACAAAGCAGTGCCTCTCTGGGTCTCAGGGCACAGAGAAGAGAGAAACATGGCAGGCTACTGGGCTGGTTTTTAAAACTTTTGCATAAAAGTGACACATGACACCCTCATTCAATTCATTGGCCAATACAAGTCACATGAGCACACCTGAGCCCAACAGGGAAAGGATGTATAATCCTCCCACAGAGAGAGACAACAAATATCTTGAAAAATAACACAATCTACAGTCAATTATATCAGATCTCAGGAATGTCAAAAAAAATTAGGGGGCAGGGGTTGTTTCTGTTTTGTTCTGCTTTGGTCTTTTTTGTTATTTTACCCTTGAAGATTTTGGTAGTTGTCAGTGTTATTTTGCTTTATTTTTCTCACCCATAATATTTACAGAAACTCTATCTGCATCCTGAAATTAAGAACATTAGTGGGATCCAAATGCGTGACCCGGTCAAAGTGTTGGAATTAAAACCTCCTCCTTCTTCTATGCAATTTTGCTCTACTATTTTGCTCCACCATTTCTGTGACTAGTAGATCTAATCATGTGTGTGTCACTGACGGGAGACCGTTTGATTCATTACCTTCTTAATATTTTTTTCCTTAGAAGTACAATAACCAGGACAATGACTAGATCTGGATAGAATTACACTTCTCCTACATTAGCATTCATTTCCTTGAGGAATATAGTACTTCATTGATTCTAAGGCTCATTCTTGTTTTATATTTTAATGTCTCTTAAATTGGGATTCTTAAAATTATCATTAGAAAGCATTTAGATATTAATTAACTTTTTCCTTATTGGTGATATGCAAAATTATGGTGCATTTTAAAGTATTTCATATCTTAAATTTAACTAAATACGGGTCTTATTAACATATATTCTATGTTTGATATGTTCTAACATATTGAATGCCTTGTCTGCTGAGTCATGATGCTGTTAACTACTCTGCCCCTAGAGGGTGCTGTGGCAAGCCGTGGAACTGGCTCTGTGAAGAAGCCATTCTAAGCTTTCACACACTGGTGCAAATAATATCTGCTGTGTTAATGGGGTGAGGTTAAAGAATGTGCAGAATTCTTTTACCTTTTTCCATCTTTTATTGTTAAAAGTTTTAAATCTTTACAAAATTTGAAAGAATAGCACAATGAACACCCATATAGATTTCTTCTAGATTTACTACAGTACATGCTTTCTGTATGTGTGTGTGATTTATTCTGTGAAACCACTTGAAAGTCATCATGACCCTCACCGCAAAGACTTCAACCTGCATCTCTTACATAACCACAGACCATCATCACTCTTAAAAAAAAAGAACCTTAATTCCATAATGCTATCCAGTATGCTATACATATTTAAATCTACTCAAATGTCCCAAAAATGTCATTCATATACACACACACATTTTAAATGAGAATTCAATCGTGGCTTTTTGTTGTTATGGCTTTTCAGTCTCCTTGAATACAGAACATTATCCTACCTGTTTGTTTGTTTGACTGTTTTTCAGGATATCAACTTTTAAAAAACAGCCCAGGTAGTAGTTATCTTGTACAATTCCCAAATTGTGGCTCTATCTCTTGCCTCCTAAATACATTCAGATTGATTTTGGCCCAAACAGCTAAACAGTGATGCAACACACCTCTTCTAGCATCCCAACAGAAAGCATATAACATCTAGGTGTCCCTCTGTTGCTATGGCTGAATTTGAACATTTTATTAAGGTGATGACCACCAGAATTTTCCATTATAAAGGTATATTTTTCCTGTGTGATAACTAAGAATACACATTATATTAACAATGTTGACTATAGAAGATTTGAGGGGACCTAATAAATGGTATCCCTATTTTGTACCCTAGTTCTGTACTAATGTAAAGAGCCCAGGGAAGACCGCCTACAACAGTAATTCTTTATCTGTTCAAAAATAATGAGCCTGATTCTACACTAAATTGTGAACTATGAAACTCCTGGAAATCCAAGGGAAGTTTGCAAGACATCACCTATCAGTACTTGTCACACATGGGGGCCCTTTAGATTGTACTAAAGAGACTGGTTTCCTTGAAATATGGAAAGCCAAAGGCAGGTGGAAATAACCTTCTGTGGCAATGCAAGATCAAACAAATGTGAGCATCTGCACTGGCTCACTCCACTTTCCATGCTCTATTCATCCATTTGGAGGGTGCAGGGCTGCCATGGTAACAGTGGCAGAAGCTGCACAAGAGCACTATCATGATCTTTGGATCACAACTTTGGTAGATTGACTCCAAAGTCAAAAAGCCAATGGAAGCCCTGTGAATTCCATTCCACTCCATCCATGTGATTTATAAGCTCTAATTTTCTGCATTAATTGCTTATGCTCGAAATTGTTAAGATCACATTCTATCTCCTCTTTGGACCATGTCTGACACAGGTGCAAATACTAGAGAAATTGAAAAGAAAAACAACAAACAAAAGTTTGTGCCACAGCAATCCCAAATAGTTTATAGAAAGCTAAATTATTCTGGAGTTTCAATAAATGAATATATGCAGAAATATGCAAAGTATAATGCAGATGAGATATAACTGTAATAATGGTGCTGCTTATAAACCAACTTTTCAGTCAGTCAGTTGAGGACTCTACTCTGGGAAAAAGTAAAGAGTCAAAGTACTTCCACATACAACAAGCTAAATACTACACTTTTCCTTTAAAAATAATTTGTAGGTTTTCTTTTGTTTTTTCTTTATTTCAGCATATTATGGGGGTACAGATGTTTAGATTACGTATGTTGCCCTTGCCCCTCCCCCTCCCTAAGTCCGAGTTTCAAATATGTCCATCCTTTGGGTGGTGCGCATTGCACTCTTTGTGTATGTATATACCCGTCTCCTCCTCTCTCCTCCCCCCTCCCCCCTCCCCCCGCCCAACATCCAATAGATGTTATTCTTATATGTGCATTTATGTTTTGATCAGTTAATATCAATTTGATGATGAGTACATGTGGTGCTTGTGTTTCCATTCTTGGGATACCTCACTTAGTAGAATGCGTTCCAGCTCTATCCAGGAGTATACAAGAGGTGCTATATCACCAAAGAGGCTTTTAAAATAATGTAGGTAAGAGATGATAGTGGCTGGGACTGAGTAATGTCAGTGGAGGTGGGGAGAAATAGGTGATTGCTGGATATGATTTGAAAGTGGAGCCAAATAAATTTGCTGACTGTAGCTGTAAGGAGTCTGTGTGTGCGTGAACAGTGACTCAGTTTTTAGTTTATAGTTTTCAATTCAGCAAGACTTGCTCTCCCTTTGCTTTTGTAACCATATGACATTATATAATTTCATAGAAAGTAGATATAAAATTTTAGGCATGTCATAATATTTCCTAAATATTAACTTCTAAAGATCTTTCTTCTTCTGAGTGTTTTTTTAAATCACTGATCAGTTCATTTATTTAATGTAATGCATTTACTTCTTTTCTTTAGGAAAGTAAGAGAATCACATTGCTGAAAATTTGGGAAACGCAGAAAAGGAAAAACCCACCCACTATCATTTGGTAGGTACATTTCTTTGCAGTCTTTCCCTCCCATATGTTTTCTTTCACTTATTTTTAAAGCTATGTAATTAAACCTGGGAAAATCTCATTTTGCTAAGTGGAAAAAAAGTAGCAGGATACTTCTGGGTGTTTTTATTTTTGTTCTAATTGGTCATTGGTTATCATGTCTAAGTCAGCTGTGACTTGTGCAACAGAGTTTGAAAATCCTTTTATTAGGATTTTAAAATTTTTTCCCCCATATTTTATAACTTTTCCTCATAAACATCCTGCTGAGTCATTTTATTGAAAATATTAGGAAGTAGTCTCAAAGGTAAACCCTCTCTTTTTTGTTGTAAACTGTTATCAAATAAAAGGAAAATGCCTTTTCTTGAAATCTCGTTAATTTGAGGGATTCTCATGAATTTTAACTTTTATATGGATCTCTGTGTTTTCAAATTTTCACTGATTCTGTAGACTAGGCAGATACAAATGCATACACACATACACACGCATATGCACACAAATATACACCATATGCCAAGAAGCCTGTGAGTGTGGTGCAGTTTAATTTCTTCTTCTGATAGGCTAGAAGGTATTAAGTCAGTTATATCTGAGTAAATACTCAGTGTTCTAGGAAACCCAGAAGGCTCTGTGCTTCAACGACATAAGTCAGACCTTTGCTTGTAGGTTTTGATGGGAAAAGAAAACGAGATAATTTAAAAAGTCATTTTGCTTTTCGTCCTTAGCTGTGTTGGTATTATACTATATCTTCTTGGGCAATGGCCAAGGCTCCCCTGACTGCTGATCTTGTTTGAATCAAATAGTTGAAGAGGATAATAGGGAAATCTTAGTCTTTTCCTTAACTTCAGTAACCATGCTTGGTTGCCAAGTTTATGAATTTATGGTTCCTACCTTAAGTCTCTCCATGTTAGAACCAACAAATTGGGTAATTTCTCTGTTAACTTAATACCAGTTATGTAGGATATGCACAGTAAACATTCACTGCCTTACCTTCTTATTTCTGCTTGGTGTAATACTTCAGTGTACTTTTACAGGGTGCATTATGTTATGGCAGAAAAGATAGTCAACTGGAATCAAAATGTTATAATAGTATAATAATTTACCAGTCCTTGGAAAGGGAATATGCTAGTGAATACATTTCTCAACTGAGGACTTAGAGATTCTGCTTCTGATTCTGTAACTTTTTAAGGAAACTAATTTCTCTGTGCCTTAACTTCTTTGCCCATATTATATTTCTTCTTCATATACAGATATATTCTGAACATAACAAATTGATTTATAGAATTTTTAGAGCTCAGAGGTTTTAGAGATCAATTAGCCCGACCTGTTATTTTTCAGATAAAGAAACCAGTGTGTTGTTCATAGAGATGAAACGCCTTTCCCATGGACACACTGGACCAGAAAGAATTCAAGATTTTTGACTGTTCTATATGCATTGTGCAGCATGACACAACATAATACTATACTATACTGCCTTTTGCAAGACCTAGATGGTGATCCAAAAATCATAAGGCTTTTTTAAAAATCTTTTTTAAACACCAGTGGGAGGGGGGTGCTACAGTGATGTGGGCTCTTTACTGTCTATGTCATGTGAAGCATTTTTTTCCCTTTGATCATATGCCTCTACCTGTTGAGCACAAAGCTCATCTTCAGTCTTAAGCCAAGTTTATAGAACTTTGAATTGTATGGCTGACAATCCTTGGTTTTCCAGCAACAAGTGGCTACATAACGTGTATAGTTTCATCAACCTTGACTCTTGAATAGGATGCACATTGTAATTATAGCAGAAAAACCAAGAGAAAAGTCTAGAGTCAAAGTTAATCCTCATTAAAAATTTTGAGAATATTCATTTTTGAAATATTTTTCATGTATATTATTGCCTATGAGGTATTGCTTAATAGGCTTCTCTAAACTCTAATATAATACATGGGTCAAAATTACACAATTAGGTATACCTACAGTTGAATTTTAGTGTTAGAATGGTAGCCTGTTCATGTACATTTTAAGTAAGTGGAAAATAAGTAATTATAGAAACCGCTGGATTTGTTAGGTCATAATTGAAGACCTGTGTCAATATCTGCTTGAGAGATTGATTTGCTACTTATAATGTTAGCTTTTTTAATGTAATTTAAAAATAATATAAAAATGCTGAAGAAATTAAAAAGTAGGTCACTGAATTAGCTATTGCTATGATAATTCTGTGTAATAATACTAAAAGGTTTGATGGCTTACAACAACAAACTTTTTTTTTTTTAACTCATGATTCTGTGGGTCTCTGAGGTGGACTTTGCTTCAGGCTGTAGACTGGATTCAGGTGTTTTTCACATGTTGTGTTTTGGGTCCATTGGTAGCCTGGGGCATGTTCATCTTGTGGTTGGTGGCAGAAGCTCAAGAGACCAAGCCAAGTCACTCAAGCACATTTAAAGTCTCTGCTCAAGTTGCGCTTACTGATATTCCATTGTCAAAAACAAATTACATGACTAAGCCCAAATTTATTGGGGCAAGGAAATATGCTAAACTTCCTCCAGTGGGAGGTATTACAGAGTCACATGGCAAAGGGCACAGATGTATAATTTTGTAACAAGGAAAGACTGGAAAGCTGATTAACAGTAATATGATTACCACGGTCACCTATAAATCTCATCCTAGTAACACATTTTTATATAAAAAGTTTTTCCTCTATTACATTGTATTTTTATGACACAGGGATATTATATAGCAATAATCATAATGTACCTATCATTTCAAATTTCTTTTTTGTCTTATATGGCTTCCAAATTTGGTTACAAAACATTCTTCTATTGCCTTTTAAACTATCCTTTGACTGTAAGCACTACTTGTATTATCTTTTTTTCCCCTGTAGTTATTTCAAATTAGTCTTTATTTATTTTTACTTTCCTTGGTACTGTTTACCTGGGAAATTACTGCCAACTTTTCAGATTCTCTCTTTGTTCACTTAGATTTCTGTTCTAATACCTGCCATAAGAAACCATACTGCCATCTGCAGCCTGCTTAGGTATATCTTTTGTGTTCTTTTGTTAGCATCTAATTATATTAGGACTTACTAAGCTTCATGTGACCTAAACCCAAAAATAATTTATTGAAAAGGATATTTCATGGAATTAAAAGAACAGTGGATTTATCAAGACCGAGGATGGGAACAGGTAGAGTTAGGCCTCAGGAAGGACTCAAAGGGATAGGACTTGGTTAAGACTCTCTCTTGTCTGTGTCTAGGATTTGGTTTTCTCTCTTACTGCACACTGGCATTCTTTACTGAGGAAAAACATGGCAGGTCACTAGTCCATACATCTTAGGAATTGGGTTAATTCTGCGGTACCCAACTCCCTGGCTGCCAAGGCCTGTTGGGAACCAAGTTGTGCATCACCGCCTGAGCTACACTGCCCCTTCATCCCCCCATGTGTGGAAAAATGGTCTTCCATGAAACTTAGGAACTGGGCTGCACAGCAGGGTGGGGGCAGCAGGCTTCATCTGTATTTACAGCTGCGCCCCAGCACTCACATTACCACCTGAGCTCCGCTCCCCCAGCCGCACCCCCACCTCTGGTGGAAAAATTGTTTTTGGTGAAACCAGCCCCTGGTGCCAAAAAGGTTGGGGACGGCTGGGTTAATTGATCTAGCTTAGATTTGGTGTCCACCTTTGGATCTGTTTGGCTGTGGGGTTGAGGTTTCTATAATAGCCATGTAGTTTGAGTAGAGGGAAGGCTTAGTCCCAGAAAAAAGGTTTGGGGATTATTGCTGGACAAATAAAAATAGGTATCTGCTAAAGTAATGTGAATTAATAAAGTTCTTTTGTTCCCTTTTCAGGGCCAGAGGAAATACTTGCATACATTCATGTATATTGGTTTGGCTCTTGTCTGGGAACTAGGATAGGGAATGGATAGTTTAGTAAACAGAGGCCCTGGTAGTCATTTCCTGGACTGGCTCAGTTCTTCAAAGCACAGAAAAATTTTGAGTGGTATTGTTCTATATTATTTATGTCCATTTTCTTATTGTAAATTAAGAATATTTCTTTTTCCATTTTAATAATGGATCTACTATAGTCATTCTAATTCTCATGCCTAATAGTTCTCCCAGCCTATTTAATTTTGACTCACACTTACATTTTTAGGTTTCTATTTTAGTTCAAGAGCCACTTGAATAGGTGCAAACACATAATCTAAAAGCAAGCAGCAGGCTAACCACATTTGGCACAGAAGGAAATTAGATCATGTGTGCTACAATTTTATGCTTTTGAATGTGTTCGGTTATTTTGAGAAGAAAATAGCATCTGGGTAGACACTGCTGAATGTTGTACTGTTTCAAGTGTATGTGAGAGTTGTAGTTTTAGGCATCCAAGTAAGGTGTTAATTTAGGTATTATCATTGCTCATTTAACAAAAATGTGGCATTAAAGTAAGAATTAAAACCTAATTTCACTTGGTAGAATTGCTGTAGATGTAGGGAATAAGTATGTGGTTTAAGTGGTTTAGTTGATCAAAATATTTATTGAATTCCTTTGGGTTCAGAGCATGGAGAAGGGGATGGATAGAAGAACCCCCCCCCCCGATTTTCTATATAGCACTGTTAAGTTTTCTGTCCCTTATTCCCATATACCTTTAAAATTCTTTGAAATTGAAAATGTTTATGCCTAAACTATAGTTTTCAATATTTTTTTTTTGTACCTGAAAAGACAAAAATCCTTTGTCAGATTTTATATTCTGATTTTTGGGTTGTAACAGGACAGCCTTTTAACTAAATACTTTTTAAGGTAGTTTTACTTTTGTGTACTCCTCTGTTGTACATGCTGGGTTGAAATGGATTTATTAGTCTTGAGTTCACAGAACAGTGAGCTCCATGTTGTTTAGGAGACCTCTGAGAATTTTCCAACTGCTGTTTCTTTTGATTTGAAATAATAGATTGCCATACATAAAGACAAAGTTAATATTTTGCTATAACACACTGCTGCATAATTGTAGACTTAGTAAATTATATTTTGAATTGACTTGTTGGAATGTAGGTGAGGAACTGACTGAATTCTTCTACAAATTACACAGAATAAGAATCTTAAGAATAAGTGACTTTAGAATTAATTCAGTTCAACTTCCTACCTGATGTAGGAGTCCATCCTGCTATATCCCAAATAATTTACTTGGTTATTAAACAGATTCTCATTGAGCCCATACTATGTATAGGTATTGTCCTGGGGATGTGTTGGTGAATAAAATAAAAAGAGACTTGTCCCTGCCCTAGTACAGATAGGTCAGTGGTCTGGTTTATAGTTGAGTGCTTGGTAAGTTGCTCAGTCTCAGCAAGTTATTTTTTGAATCAAAATACTCAATTTGGGAAGAATTGATATTTTAATAATATTTAGTTTTCCAGTCCATGAACATTGAATATCTCTTCATTTATTTAGATCTACTTTAATTTCTTTCCTTAGTGTTTTGTACATTTCCAATTATAGATCCTATACATATTTTGTTAGAGTTATACCTAATTATTTCATTTTTTCCCTACTATTGTGAATGGTATATTACTTTTTTAAATTTCAAATTCCAATTATGTCATTGTTTGTAGGAAAGACATTGACTTTTGTATATTGACTTTGTGTCCTGCGACTTTTTTTTTTTTTTGGAGACAGAGTATCACTCTTGCCCTGAGTAGAGTGCTTTGGCATCAGCCTAGCTCACAGCAACCTCAAACTCCTGGACTCAAGTGATCTTCCCGCTTCTGCCTCCCGAGTAGCTGGGACGATAGGCGTGTGCCATGATGCCTGGTTAATTCTTCTATTTTTAGTAGAGACAGGGTCTCACTGTTGCTTAGGCTGGTCTCAAACTCCTGAGCTCAAGCAATCCTCCCACCTCAGCCTCCCAGAGTGCTAGGATTACAGGTGTGAGCCACTGTGCCTGGCCTCAGCGACCTTCTTCATATTTGCCTATTATAATAATTCTAGGAGGGTTTTTTTGTAGATTTTTTTTGGGTTTTCTACATCAACAGTCATGTAATCTCTTAATAAAGGCAGATTGATTTCTTCCTTTCCAATTTGTATACCTTCTGTTTCTTCTGTTGTTAAGTCAGAGTGGTGAGAGAGGATATCCTTGCCTTGTTTTACTAATCTTAGGGGGAAAGTGTCCAGTCTCTCACAATTAAGTATGATGTTAGTTTATGGTTTTTGTAGATTTTGTTTATTAAGTTGAGGAAATTTCTCTCAATTGCTAGTTCACTGAGAGTTTTTATCATGAAAGGGTGTTGGAGTTTTTCAAATGCATTTTCCCTATCAATTGACATGATCGTGATTTTTCTTTAGCCTGTTGATATGTTTGATTACATTGGTTAGTTTTTGAATGTTGAGCTGGTCTTGCATACTGGGTATGTAATTCTTTTTATACATTTTTGGATATGGTTTTCTAATCTTTTATTGAGGATTTTTCTGTCTATGTCATTAGAGATGTTGGTCTATAGTTTTCTTGTAATCTGGTTTTGGTGTTAGGGTACTGCTGGCTTCACAGAATGAGTTAGAAGTGTTCCCTCTGCTTCCATTTTCTGAAAGATATTATGGAGAATTGATATTTTTTTCCTTAAGTGTTTGGTAGAATTCACCAATGAAGTTATCTTTGTCTAGTGCATTCTGTTTTTGGCAAGTTTTTCATTATTGTTGATTCAATTTCTTCAAAAATATAGGGCTATTCAGGTTGTCTGTGTCTCCTGGTATGAATTTTGGCACTTTGTGTCTTTGAAGGAACTGGTCGATTTCATCTGAGTTACCAAATTTGTGGGCATAGAGTTGTTGATACTATGTCTTTATTATCCTTTTAATGTTCAGGGGATTGAAGTGATGACCTTTCTTTCATTTCTGATGTTGGTAGTTTGTCTTATCTTTTTTTGTTTAGCCTGGCTAGAGGTTTCTCAATTTTATTGATCTTTTCAAAGAACTGGCTTTTGGTTTTGACTTTATTTTTTTGTATTACTTTCCTATTTTCAGTATCACTTATTTCTGTTGTATTTTTTATTTCCTTTCATTTGCTCTCTTTGTTCTCGTTTCCTAAGGTTTAAGGAATCTTGCATTATAGATGTTAGCTTTTTTAAAAGGATATTTATTTAATGCTAAGCATAGTTATTGAAGAAGACACTGGCCTTTGAAGTAATAGAAAGCTTCACTCATAATCTCTGTCTTATGTCTTTCTAGGGTCATGTCCCTTGAACTGACTTCTGATAGGAACAGTGCCTTGTTTTCAATGAGTTTGTTGTCAGGGTCCATGAGAAAAGAGTGGTAGGCTGGTATTTTGGCAGTGTTGCCTAGGTTTACCCTAAATGAGGAGGATTGGGTGAGAGCAAAGTGTTTCTGGTCTTCTAGCTTCCTTTTAATTAGTGCTAGTGTGACATATCTTTTTCCATCCTTTCGTTTTGACCCCTCCGAGCCTCTATATGTAGAGCGCATTTCTTATACATAACATATAGTTGGATCTTGTTTTTTTAATCTACCATGACAATTTCTGCCTTTTAGTTGGTGTTATAGACTATTCACATTTAAAGTGATTATTGATATATTTGAATTAAGATGTGTCATATTTATACCTGCTTTCTATTTGTTGAATTTACTCTTTCCTTTTTTCTTTCTTTTTCTGCGTTCCCTGGTTTTAATTGAGCATTTTATATGATTTCATTTTAGCTCTTCACTTAGCATGTCAATTGTACTTTAAAAAAGGTTTTTAGTGATTGTTTTAGAGTCTACAATATATATTTTTAACTAATCTAAGTTCATTTTCAAATAATGTTATACTACATATAACCCATATATGTGTAGTATAAGTACCTTATAACAGGATGTTTCCATTCACCCTTCTTTTCCTTTTTCCGTTGCTGTCCTTCATTTCCTTTATCCACATGCTATAATCATCTACTACGTTGTTATTCTTCCTTTTATTCTATAGATCCATGTTTTTGACCTATACAATTTTCCTTCTGTCTGAAGAACCACTTTTAACCTTTCTTTCAGGACAGGTCTGCTGGCAGTGAATTTCCTTGGTTTTTTCCTTATCTTAGAACTTGCTGTGATTAAAGAGCTATAATGAGGAAGTGGCAGGGGCAAGGGTTTATTTGGCCTTGTGAGTCCTGGCAGAGTTTGGATTTTATTTGCATTGTAGTGAAAATGTTTTACTCTGGAGTTTTAATGTAATCTAATTTATTTTCCAAAAAATTTCTTTGGCAACTTTGTGAAGGGGTAACACAGATTGAGGGGAGGAGACTGGAGGAAGGCCATGGGTTAGGAGGCTTTTATAGTAGATAAGAGCATGCTTAGATTAGGGTGGTAGAAGTAGACATGAAGGAAAATGGATAGATGTGGAGTTTATTTTAGAAGTGGGGATGACATGACTTGCTGATGTGAGGAGTGAAAAAGTAGAGATGAATCAAGGATGATATCCAGATTAGTAGAAGGTGGTGTTATTTACTGAAATGGGACATATGGACTAGAAACAAGTTTCGAGGAAACATTAGAAATTCCATTTTGGTCACATTTCATTTAAGGTATTGATAAGACTTCCATGTGGAAATATTAAGTAGAGATTTAGATTTCAAGTCGGGAATTTAGAGGAGACATTTGAGTTGGGATAGAAATTTGGGAGACTGTCAGCTTACAGATGGTATTTCAACCCATGAAAATGAGACTTACTAATATTACTTAGAGTGTGTGACAAGCGAAAAGGGCTCAGGACTTGAACTCAGGGAACTTCCAACATTTAGAAGTCAGGTGGAGGAGCAGCAATCTGAGAACTTGGAGAAAGATCGATCACAGAAAGACATCTGGTATATGGTATCTTGACAGTCAAGGATCCATGGTGAAGCCTAGAGGAGTAAAGACATGGCTTGTATAATAACACGTACTGCATTTTGAGAAACATGCTGTGCAAAGGCAGAAAAACCTTTAGAGGACAGATGAATGCTCTTGAAAGGTTTTGAAAAGAAAGGATATTAACATGCATAATGGCAATAAATTATGGCTAGCTAATTATACTAGCCTAGGAGTATAATTATTCTTTCCTTTGATATTCTTAGAAATTTTGATTTTTTTTATAAAGTTGGAAAGTAATTCATTTTTTAAAATGGAACTTGAAACTGGAAGTAATTTTTTTTTTTTTTTTTGCCAAGAATAATGGTGTTAGTGTCACCTAATGGCAAAATGGAATATTGCAGCCGTATTTACATGCAACAATGAAAGAAGTAACCTAATTAGAAAGAGAAGAACATTTCTGGGCATTTAGGCATGGATCAATAGACTACCGTGTTTATGAGGTCCTGTGTTTCTTAGTCCCAGCCTGTTTGTCCTGCCTTTCTATCACATTACACATTTGGTTACTGAGCAGATTATTTAATATATGGTTCTTTTTTGTCTTTCAGGTTTTAGCTCAAATAGTTCCTCTCAGAGTTCTTTCCTACCACTTTACTGAAAGTTGTCCCTACATTCCCTACAGTTACTCTTTGTCAGATTATTTATTTTCCTCGTAGCGTTTAGAGTGATTTGGAATTAACTTATTTGCTTACTTTCTTGTTTGCTTGTTTTCTTACTAGTATGTAAGCTCCAGGAGAGCCGGCTGCCTGTCTGCTTTATTCACTCCTGTAACCCCAGGGCTGAGTAGTGTCTGCTCTGTAGTATATATCTTCAGTTAGAATTAGTTATGTGAATACACGAATTTCTGGAAATGATAGAGTGTTGTTTGTATGGTATAATGTAGATATCGATCCAGAAAGCAGAATTATACTGTATTTGATTATTGAAATATTGTTTACTACATGAATGCAATGTGAAAGCTTTTTTTTTTTTTTAAACTACACAATGCAATGTGAAACTTTTTTGGTTTCTTTTTGGTGCTGGTAAGTGGTAATGTGTCTGGAAAGAAAGATTCATGTCTTAGGATATTGAATTCTATGTTAGTCAACTTCAGTGATCCAGAAAAAATATTTTAAGGCACAATACTTGGTCTTGAGAAGATAAGTTTTTTTTGAATCATTTAGATTTAATTAATAATGTTGGTGAATGTATTTTTGTTTGTGTATGTGCATTTGTAGGTATTTTTAGCATCATTATTTCCTCTATTAAAATGAACAAAAACAGTATTTCTAGGAGATATAAGAGAGAGAGTCAAATAAACAGTAGTAAATATGTTTAGTTGAGATATGGACTGGTTAGTGCTGTTTTTCAGGGAACAATATGGTTCTTTCAGTCTGGAAATGCAGGCTGAAGAGAGAGTACATTTCCATGATGTGGCCCAGTACAAGAAGGTAGCCTCCTTAATTTTGAGATAATTATGTGGCCAGCAGGATTCTTCTTCACACAAACCATTTTTGAAGCTTCATTAGCTCATGTTTTTTAATTAGTTCATGTTTTTAATCAATAGGTTTTTTTTTATCCCTATGGTTTTGCCAGGTGGATGTGGAAAGAGAAGTTTGCAGAACTGAAATGGAGGTCAGAGCTTCATTACAGAAGGTTAGTGGGTCATCTGATTCTGTGGGTACACTGAACAGCGAAGAATTTGTTTTGGTTCCTCAGCATGCAGATGATACTTGCACAAAAGATGAAGAAAAACCTCAGCTGAAGGTATTTTTTTCTTTTCTACATATGTATGGTACTATTTTTAATTATTGTTTTTAAAACCATTTGAAATGTATCTCGGGAGATGAGTAAAACCCAAAGGTTTTTTTAAGTACCGACCTTGAGAATAAAATTAATGTTTGATTTATTCAGAGCCTAATTATTTTGTTTGTGTATTTTTAAAGTTTTTTTGCTTTTGGTTATTTACCTTTTAATTTGTAATTTTAGGAGGAAAGAATAGATGAGAAAAAAGAAGAGATAATAATTATTTGGTAAATTAGACTGACCAGTTAAATCTTACATTAATGTATCTGGGTTTTCTCTTACTGCTGGGTTTTAGAAGTTAATTATATGAATAATTGTTTTGCTTCACATCAGGGACTTTTTACATTTATGATCATTATGTTTTAAATCAGTTGGTAACATTCTAGTATGTGATTTAAAAGTTAACTTATCTGAATATTTTCAAAGCATATGTCTTATATTTTTAGCAGTAGAGTTTTTATTTGGATATAGTCCTTTTTCTTTTTCACTTTTGTGTTGCGTTTCCTAAATCAGAGAAGAGGAAATGAGCCAACCCAGGTATATATGTATGAGAATTGTATAACTATCCTCTAAAAACAGGAATAGAAAAATTAGTCAAAAGTGCTATATTTTATTTACAACTTTTATTTAGTATTAACTATGAAATCAAAGGTGTATTAGTTTATCAGTCTAATAAAATATATTGTAAAAATGAGATTATTAAATTCCTATTTTATGTTATGTTGAGAATATAAGATTTTATAATTTTATTTAAATTATTAATAACTTTAGTTTTAGATATTTGGACTTTTAACATTGTTGTCTTTAAGACACTATTTATTTACTTGGGCTTTATGTCTCACCATCTTTTAAGAAGATGAGTCAACTTAAATTTAAGGAAATTAGCAATACTGCTTGGCAGCTAGCAATTTGTAAAGAAACCAGAATTATTTTTATGCTATAATAACATGAAATATGACCTTTTAAGTGATACTCACAATAGACCCTGTTTATTTACTTATCCATTTTTTCCATTTAAAACACATAATTAAGATATCTGAATTTTAGGATGTTTTCCTAAAAAGTAAAAATTAAAAAAAAAAAAAAGGAAATCTCTGTAAATAGGAACTTCTATCAAACATAGTTGAAAACTGCCTGAAATATTTTATAAAGAATACTTTTGTGAAACTAATAATCCTCCTCTAATTTTGTTGGTTTTATAATTCAGGATTTTAGTGTATTATATCTATGTGAAATTAGGTATAACTGTACAAATTCTTAGTATTTAATAGCTATATTTATATTTAAATTGTTTTAATTTCTTCTGGAAATGAAATATTTTCATAAAATTAAGCTTTACATCCATAATAAGATTGAAACAGAATTATCTTGCTTTGTCTATAGATAGTTTCTAATGGTGATGAACAATTGGAAAAAGCCATGGAAGAGATTTTGAGAGATTCTGAGAAAGGGCAAAGCAGTCTTCTTGTTGACTGTCATAGTTCCAGTGAGATTTCAGAACATTCATTTGGAGATGTTATAGCCAGCCAAACAAATAAGCCATCTCTTCAGTTAATTTTGGATCCATCTAATACAGGTACTGTATTAAACTCTTAGGAGCTATAAGAGAAATGGGATAAAGTGGTAGTGAAAATTTTAAGATGAAAATTAGAAAATCCTATTAGCTTTATTCAGGCTTTCACTTCTGTTGAGAGTTCCCACTTTGGTTCTTATGTTTCTGCCTATATCTCTCCCTGTAAAATTAGGTCTCAGTGTTCTTTGGGAACAGGGACTACGTCTGGGTTCTCATTTTACCCCCAGTACTTGGCACATGATAGATCCTCAATAAATACTCATTGAACAAATGGATAAATTCTTAGGCATCAGAGAATAATGTGGACATAGTCTTTCATAAGAGGTGCCTTTTTATTCAGTTTGACTATACTTATTTAAAATTATAATTGGTAAAAATTCTAAATAAAATAGCATATCAACTCAGTGTATTAAATAATAAATATATCCATGAGTGGGTAGAATTTGTACTCTTAATACCTGTTTATGAGTCAAGATGCTTTTGGCTGTAAGAGAAATAACCAAAACTAACTACAACTTCAGCTGACTTAAACACAAGAGGTATAGTTTGATCTGGGTTCTGATGATACTTTTTGTAAACTACTGAGCTCTGGTATTCTCCATGTCACCTTTCTTCTTAGCTGGCTTCCCTCATGGTTATAAAGTGGTTACCAGCAGAAATTGGTGGGTAATGCAAGGTGATCTCTTCATGCCTGGTGGCAGAGAGAAAGGCTTCATTCTTTTACTGACTGAACAAAAGTTCTGAGTTTAACTCTGATTGGACCAACTGAACCATTTTCTAGTAGTCAGTGAAATTACATGAACTTATAGGTGTAGACCTGGGTTACATTCAGATTTCTCAGTAAGTCACTCTGACAGAGGGGGTGGGCTTATCCTAATAATCCCATGGTTTAGGGAATTCATGGTCTATTTCTGAATCTTGTAAGTATAAGCCAGATTGCTACACGATGGGGCTATGATGGAGTATATGTAGAGAATCACAATGCTTACCCTGGTAAGGTAAATTTATCAGTGTAATTTATCAGTATGAGTATGAACATTAGAAAAATCCATCAATATGATTTACCACATGAAGTGGTGAAAAGAAAAAAAAATATGTCAGTATATTATATATAGATACAGATATCTATGTCTATATATAGATATAGATATCTATGTCTATATTATGTATAGATATAGATATAGGTATAGATATATAGATATAGATATATAGATAGGCAGATAGATATCTATATTTATATCTATGTATATATCATATATATATAGAACAAGCGTTAGATAAAAATCAAGATCTCTTTTATGTATATATGCACATACAAAGTTTTTGACAAACTGAGAATAGAACAAAACTTTCTTAACCAGATAAATGATATCTATCAAAATCTTATATCCCAAAATTTCAAATGCGTTACCATTAAGATGCATCTAAACAGAAACAGTTAGGACATGATAGCTGTCACCATAGCTCTTTAGCATTATACTGGAGAATCCAGTCAATGCAAGTATTCTGAGGTGAGCTGGTCTATATAAAGCTACCCCCAAAGTCTGAGAGAGCTGAGAGGAAGAAAGAGGATTATTCCAATTCCACTCTTTTAGTTATTTTAAAATATACAATAAATTAGTGTTAACAACAGCCACCCTATTGTGCTACCTAATACTAGATCTTATCCATTCTACCAAACTGTATTTTGGTACCCATTAATAAGTTGCACTTGATCCCTGCCTTTCTGCTACCCTTCCCAACCCAACCTCTGGTAACCATCATTATACTTTCTATCTCCATGAGTTCATTTTTAATTTTTTTTTTTAATTTTTAGCTCCCGCATATGAGTGAAAACATATAGTGCTCGTCTTATTTCACTTAAGTGAAGTGAAGTGCCTGGCTTATTTCACTTAATGTAATGTCCTCCAGTTCCATACATATTGTTGCAAATGACAGGATTTCATTCTTTTGTATAGTTGAGTAATATTCCATGTGTGTATGTACCATGTTTTGTTTGTCCATTCATGTGTTGCTGGACAAATAGGTTGATTCCATATCTTGGCTATTGTGAATAGCGCTTCAGTAAACATGGGAGTGCAGGTATCTCTTTGATATACTGATTTCCTTCTGTTATTTATTCATTTATTTTTTGAGACAGAGTCTTATTCTGTCACTCACACTGGAGTGTAGTAGCATGTTCATAGCTCACTGTAACCTCGAACTCCTGGGCTTAGACAATCCTGCCAGCTCAGTCACCCATGTGGCTGGGACTAAAGGCGTATGTCACCATATCTAGCTAATTAAAAACATTTTTTTGTAGAGACAGGGTCTCGCTATGTTGCCCAAGCTGGTCTTGAATTCCTACCTTCAAGTGATCCTCCTGTTTCAGCCTCCAGTGTTAGGATTATAGGTGTGAGCCACCATGCATGGCCTTGATTTCCTTTCTTTTGAATATATGCCCAGCAGTGGGATTGCTAGATCATATGGTGATTCTATTTTTAGTTTTTTGAGAAACCTCCATACTGTTCTCCATAGTAGGTGTAATAATTTACATTCTCACCAACAGTGTATGAGGGTACCCTTTCTCCATATCCTTACCAGCATTCGTTATTGCTTGTCTTTTGTATAAAAGCCATTTTAAGTGGGGTGAGATGATATCTCATTATAGTTTTGATTTGCATTTCTCTGATGATTAGTGATGTTAGCATTTTTTCATGTACCTGTTGGCCATTTGTATATTGTCTTTTGAGAAATGTGTATTCATATGTTTTGCCCTTTTTAAATTGGATGATTTGATTTGTTTCCTGTTGAGTTGCTTGAGAGCTCCCTATATATCTGGTTATTAATCCCTTGTCAGATAGGTAGTTTGCAAATATTTTCTCCCATTTTATGTGTTGTCTCTTCACTTTTTTGATTGTTACCTGTTCTATTCTCTTTTTTTTGCATTTTCATAAGAATTATAAAATCAATTTGTTGATATCATACATTTCTTCTGGGATTATGATTGAGATTGTTAGATAAATTTTGGGAGAAATGACATCTTCATAATACTGAGTCTTCTAATCCTGTGAACACAATATATCTCTTCATATTTTTAAGTTGTCTTAGATTACTTTTGTCATTGATTTTCAGTTTTCTGCATATGGATCCTGCATATGTATTTATCCTCGATATATACTTTTGGTGCTATTTTAAATGGTATTGTTTTTTTAAATTTAGATTTCCGATTGTTTATGATAGTATATAGAAATATAATTGTTTGTGTATTGACCTTGAATCCTGTGACCTTACTAAACTGACTTATTCTAGAATTTGTTGATTATTTTTTCCTTTAAGAATTGGTTACCCTTTTATGTTTTTTTGTTTGTTGAGTAATTGGCTTGTTCTCCATACTTTTTGAAACTTATGTTTTGATACTCTGTTTCTAGTTAAAATCCTCTGAAGACTGTTGATTTTGTTTTATGTTAGCAGACAATAGACCTGGTTTTGTCCAGACTGCAAGTTCAGTCTTGTTTTCTGATTCTACAGTCAATCCCATTCTCAAAACCTTTGCTATATTCTTCGGTCGGGTCCATACACGTACAGCATGGCAGTGAGCCCAGGAGTTGCGTTAGATCTTGCATAGAATTAGGGGATTATCTTCTTCAGCTCTCTCTTCTCTGGGATTTCCCAGTACTCTGGCTTCCTTGAGTTCATTTTCCTTCTTCCGCTGATAGAAAGACAGGTTTCTCTCTTAGAGTTTTTCTCCTTTGTGCTGTTGTGCAGAATTGCATGGCTGGAGCCAACTCTAGGACAAAGTGGTAAGAGAAAAGAGAGAAAAAAATAATGAAGATTTTATTTTCCTTCTTTCTCGCTTTTTCTAGAGGAAAAAAATTTTTTTATTTTCCGTTTTTGGACCACAGGGGCCTCTTTGCTGGGGTATTTTAGCCGTTGCGACTGGTTTTTTTTCCTCCAGATTTTAGGTACTTATAGCCACACCACCACTACCACCCTTGCAGGCAGTTCTGTGACTAAGGTTGGCTTTGTGATAGAACTGGGATAGAAAGACAAAAGTCATGATTCCCCAGAGACTCTCTGCTTTGCAGACTTCTTTTTCTGTCCTTTGGCCAGAGAGATTGGATTTCTCTCACAGTTTTTGTTACTTACTGCACAATTCTGCAACTTGGGCCACGCTTAGGTCAAAGCAGAGAGATAAAGATGAAAAAAATAGAAAACAGTGTAACATAGGTTCTTCAAGTTTTGACTTCCTTCTCCAATTTGCCTGTTATTATTTACTTTTAAAAAAGAGTCCTCAGGTTGTTGCCCTTCATATTCTGTCCAGAATTTTTAATATTAATTTGTGGGAGAGATAATACCAGAGTTTTTACTTCAACTTGACTGATTAGTTCTGTTAGTTTTTGCTTCAGGTATTTTGAAGGTCTGGTATTAAGGGAATAGTCACTTAGAATTATCAGGTTTTCTTAATGAATTAACCATTTTATCATTGTGAAATGTTCCTTTCCCCCTCATTAATATTCCTTGTTCTAAAGTTTAGTCTTTCTGATACTAATATAGTTTTCTTATAATTAGTATTTGCACAGTATATGTTTTTCTAGTTTTAAACTTTTAACCTATTTGTGCCTATATATTTAAAGTATGTTTCTTATAGATAGCTTTTTAAAATCCAGTCTCACAATCTGTCTTTTGATTGGATTTAGACCAGGGGCAGCAAACCACCGTCAACCCAAATAAATGACTGAGGCAAAAATTTCAATCCATGGAGGTTTTAAGCCAAGATTTTGAGGACACATCTGCGAAAAACAGGATCCACAGACAAGCTGTGGTTTTTTTCTGAAGGGGAGGTTGAAACCTTCAGCATTTTAAAGGCACACAGAGAGAAGGATAAAGGAAGGGGGAAGGGAGGGTGGATGAAGTGTAGATACATTCTTGTGAGGCCCAAGAAATCTACATTTTACGTAAAATAAGGGAGCGAAGGAAGCTTCACTTATATAGATGTCCCTGGGTAGGTGGAAGAATGTCCGATTCTGTCTTGTCTCCAGTTCTGTTACCTGTAAGATAAACTTGTAATTCATTGTCAGTGTGGCATGGATAGGCTAATTTGGGTTTAGGTGTCAGACATAGGTACAAATTGCATGTCTTTGTTTTTGGATGGTTAGCACGAAATTTCTTTAATGAATGATCTGTGGAGGCCAGTTCTTCACATGTTCTTGAGGCTGTGATTTTCTTTTTACACTGCTGTCTGTGGGCCAAATCCCACCTCCTGCTTGTTTTTGGTATGGCTTGCAAGGTAAGAGTGGTTTTTACATTTTTAAATGGTTGAAAACATGTCAAAGGAGAATAATATTTTGTGACACATGAAGGTTATATGAAATCCAAATTTCCGTGTCTGTAAATTAAGTTTTGAATATTATAAAAAATCTGTGGTAGCTTGTTTTCCCTCTGGTTGTATATATACCTGCATAATATGCTGGATTTTGTCTCTTGGCCCATAAAACCTAAAATATTTATCATATGGCCCTGTATAGAAAAAGCTGATGACCCCTCTTATTGACCATTTACTCTTAATGTAATTTTTAATATATTTGGATCTAAGTGTACCTACCTCTTGCTGTTTATTTTCTCTGTCGCTTCTAGATTTTGTTTCTTTTCCCCACTCTTGCTTCTTTTGGATTGAGTATTTTTTAATTTTCCATTTTACCTCCATTATTGACATGTTAGCTATGTAATTTTGTTTCATTATTATAGTGGTTGCCTCTGGAGTTTATAACCCAAATCTTTAATGCATATACATTCTAACAATATTATAACACTATGTATATTGTAAGAATCTTCTATTTGTTCCTTTGTAGACTTCATGCTTCCGCTGTCATTCATTTTGCTTATACATATGTTGCAAATTCTGTAATACAAATACTGAGGTTTTTTTTTTTTTTCTGCTTTAAATAGTCTGTTATATAATTTAGAAATTCAAAAGCAAGGAAAAAGTCTTTTTCATATATGTATAACTTTTGATGCTCTTCAGTGCCCTCTAGTATCATTTTTTCCTTTAGCCTAAGGAATTTCCTTTAACATTCTTCTTTTCTTCTGCAATTTAAAATCTGCTATTATATCTATCCGGGAACACTTCAGATCTTGTTTTTTTCAACTCTAGAATTTCTTTTAGTTCTTTTTTTGTGTCTTTCATTTTTCCTCTTTTGTTAGATGTTTTTCTTTAAATTCTTGATCATATTTATAACAGCTGTTGTAAAGGCCTTGTCTGCCAATTTTATCATCTGTCATTTCTGCACTGTTTTATAATTGGGGGAGTCTATAGACTTATGATTATTGGGGTGCACAGATTTTTAAAATATTTGTTTCTTCGGACAGGTTTTTTTGTTGCTTCCTCTTTTATCTTTTTTAGAACTCCAGTTACACATACATTAGACCACTTGAACTACTTAATCTACCCATGCTAGTCAATCACTGAACCATGGTTTTACCACAGGAACTTGCAAATAATTTTTGCTGCATAAATGCTTGCTAAATAACAAAAGTGCCTAATAACATATATGCATATAACAATATAAAAAACAAATAATTTAAACATGTTAAATGTATTTGTAGTTTTTTTATTTATCCCTTTTGGAATATAGTATATTGAACTGATTCAAAAGGGAGAAAAACATGTTTCATTCATTGAAGAGCACAGTAGATGAAAGTTCATTTTGCGTGGCTTTAGTTTCTCAGCAAAAAACGTCAATGGTGAGGTTGCATATTTTAGTATGATATTTAGAAGCTGGAGTAGAGAGGTATGAAATGACTTTGTGAATTATTTATTAAAATCCTACAAGAAGAATCCTGGTAATGAGAATTTGAACATGCTGCAGGAATCTAGTTCGAGTAAGATGGGCATGGTCAATTTTGTGCAACATGGATGTGGGTAACAGAGGGGAGGAGTTGGAGATAAATGTGGATTTTAGGTGGGGATACAAAGGGAGAATGTTATACTACCTGATATATGCAGATGATATTCTCTAACCACAATTGGGCCTTTGCTGTATTCTGTGCTTAGAATTAAAATGGTGAACTTTTTTTTTTCAAGAAATTCATTATGGAGGGGGTAGGGGATGAAATTAGGCAAAGCAATCACAGAATCATTCATGAAAAATTGTTAGTTTGAGGGAAAAATTTCCATTGATGCACTTACATAGTTCATGAAAGCCAACAAGCCAGGAAGGAGCAAAATAAGGAGCTTGACTTTTATTGTTACTGATATGAGATGTACGTAACATTTTGACATTGTTTATTTTTGCTTAGGAAGTTAGGTTGTTTAGTGAATGTGGTGCTGTGAAGAATCTTAACAGTCAAGATAAACTTTTAACGGATTTTACTTTTATCTAATCCTTATTACTTTTAGACTGTATCACACTGTCTTTAGTTTTTTCTCCTTATTCTGTATCACTTGAACACCATATTTTTGATATTTTAACAATATAAAGCTTAAAAATTTTTTTTTCTTTCCTCTGAAGAATTTATAGGTAAGTAAGTTAATATTTTGGGAGATTTAAAAGTACCGCATGGCCACTTCCAGAACTCTGAATTAAGATTTAGGATTAACAGTAATAGAAATGAAACTACAGAGAGACCTAAATTTTATTTGAAATATTGCATTTGTTTTTGGGCATTTGGTAAAATTATACTGTGGAGTTTTGCATTGAATTTTTTCTTTTCCTCAGAAATTTCTACACCAAGACCATCTTCTCCAAGTGGACTACCTGAGGAAGATAGTGTTTTATTTAACAAACTGACCTACTTAGGATGTATGAAGGTTTCTTCCCCACGTAATGAAGTGGAGGCCTTACGGGCAATGGCAACCATGAAATCTTCCAGTCAGTATCCCTTTCCTGTTACTCTGTATGTGCCAAATGTTCCAGAAGGTTCTGTGAGGTGAGCTCCAATTTTTTTCTTTAGACTTGTATTAAGTCTTTTGGGTGGTGGTGAGGTTATATCCTAAATCAGGTGTGGAGCTTATTGTGAATTCACTTACACCCTGTAGACATGCAAAGTATTAATAAATGTTACATTTAGGCTTAGATTGTATCTACCGTTTGAAAGGAGCATTTGCAAAGTTATGCTTACAATGTTATAAATGGAAATAAAACTGTAAAAATACTTGTAATTTGTGTTTCTCTATTCTGAAGAAGCATAAAAACCTACCTTCAGCTTGTCATGTAATAGTGGTTCAGGAAACCACTATCTAGGAGTGAGTCCTAGATTTAAAGCTATTTACATCAGACTGGAAAGAAGCAAAATGGCTTTTTTCTTTTATGCTTAATTAGGAATAATATATGATGCCATCTTAACCTTGGATTTCTTTAAATGTAAATTAGATAATGTTATTCTCCTATACCTAGCCTTCCAGTAGTCCCCAGTCACATTTGTGGTTATATTAAAAATCCTTATCATGCCTGGCCACTGATGACCAAGTGCTCCCACTTGGTCTTCTTCCCCTCTTCCTCCTTCCTTCCCTCCTGTCTTAGCCTGTTTAAGCTGCTATAACAAACTGCCATAGACTGTGTGGTTTATAAACAACAGAAATTTATTTCTCACAGTTTTGGTGTCTGGAAATTCCTAGATCAAAGCTCCAGCATATCTGGTGTCTGATGATGGCCTGCTTCCTGGTTCATGTGTTCTTGTATAGTGGAAGGGACTGAGAGCACTCTTTGGGGTCCCTTTTATAAGCATACTAATCCCATTCATAGAGACTCCTCTTTCTTTCTCATCTTTTCCTTCCTCCTCCCATCTCCTTCCTCCATCATCAAAGAATATGAAGAATTTATGTGTATGTTGAAGATTTTCAAGAATATGAAGCTAATTTGTTTTCTTGCATTATTAGTGCCAGTATACCCCCTCCCTCTCTTCATTTACTACATTCCAGTCATAGTAGCCTCTTTGTTTTTTCTCACAGGGCTTATCAGTCAGGATTCCTGCCTTAGGGCCTTTGCATATTCTTTGCTCAGCCTAAATTATTTTTTCCTGGTTTTCCAATGGCTTCTTCATTTCTCTCTCATTTTACCTCAAGAAACATTTTATCATGGGAAACCTTCGTTGATCACATATGTAACTATCCCTTTCTGTCCTCATACTGGGCCTTTTTTTTTTTTGAGACAGAGTCTGGCTCTGTTGCCCGGACTAGAGTGCCGTGGCATCAGCCTAGCTCACAGCAACCTCAAACTCCTGGGCTCAAGCGATCCTCCTGCCTCAGCCTCCGAGTAGCTGGGACTGCAGACATGCGCCACCATGCCCGGCTAATTTTTTCTATATATATATTTTTAGTTGTCCAGATCATTTCTTTCTATTTTTTAGTAGAGACGGGGTCTTGCTCTTGTTCGGGCTGGTCTCGAACTCCTGACCTTGAGCAATTCACCCGCCTCAGCCTCTCAGACTGCTAGGATTACAGGCGTGAGCCACCGTGCCTGGCCAATACTGGGCCTTTTTTTTCTTCATACCATTTTTCTTTGATTTGATATGATGTTATCTTTACATTTATTTGCTTATTAGTTTATTGTTTATCTTCCTCACTAGATTATAACCTTCATGGGAACAAGTTCTTTGTATTTGTCACTAATGTAGCTTCAGTGCCTAGGGGAGTAACTGGTTCACTGCAAGATTGTAGTAAATATTTGCTGAGTGAACAAATAAATGGACCTGGCCAAAGAAATTAGGTTGAATGTGTCCTGAACCTATAATATTCCCTCAAAGTGTTTTTTTTTGTTTGTTTTTGTTTCTTTTTCTTTTTTTAAAAAACCCTTTCTGATTTGCCTTATCCACTAAAGTTTAGAATATGGGAAAACTTTAGCAAAGTCGTAAGTACCAAAGTAATTTTATAGCAATATAAATTTACAAAGTTTTGGTAAAAAAGCTTTGAGTTTTTCAGGAAGGGGTTTTACGAATACATCATTTATTTGTTATCTCCTAAAAATGTCAAAATATCTTTTAGTGTTGTCTATTTAGTTTCCATTTGCCAAATATGCCTTGACAGACTTAGTGTTTTGACCTGCCACTTTATTCCTGGTGGTTATGTCAGATCTCAGTCTGCAATGTCAGTTCTTAGCGCGCTCATGGTTGAAGAATGACCAGGCACACCAATGTGAGGCTAGCATGAGGTGAAGTTTATTGAGGAGAGAAAGATAGGATTATAAAGCAAGAGCGAGATATGGGTTTACAGAGCGTGATGTGTACGCCACAGATGAAGACCGGACCCATTGTTGCAGCAAAGGGAGAGCAAAAGGAAGAGGCCAAAAGGGACTAGTTATGGTCTGCATCCTGTATTATAGTGATGGATTGAACCTCCCTCATGGTTCAGAGGTCACCGTGGAACTACTTTGATTGGACAGTTGGGAGTTGCATGACCTGAGTCTTACTATGTATGTGGGGTCACTTTCTAGACTATATGGTACCTGTGCTGCTTGGCCTATGGGTTAGAGAGTCCTCTGCATTCTTTTGCAGCTGGCGTGCTAAGTTATGATTGGCAGATTCGTAGGGTGTTCCCTCCTCCCCCAGGTATGGCACCAAGGCAGTTGCACCCACTTTCATCCCTAGGAGACCCGGAATCCCTTGCTGTCTACCTAATAGTTGTCCTCTCACCCCTCAGTTTCTCAGTTTGAGATCTCGAATGTTTGCATCAATCTAGGGCTTGGGACTTGTATAGGGAAAGTCAGAGAATTATTTGCTTCTCAATTCCACAGACTCCTTTCAGCTCTTAAATTCTGTTGTTGAATCCATATTTGGAACCACCCTGACCTTGTCTAGGATAAAAGAGACCTCAGTTGAACAATGATTTGGAGCTTAGATAAACTTACAGATGCTGCTCTGAATAGAAACGGACTCTCCAGGGATGATTTGTGCTATTCTATGCTGGCATTCCTTTGCTATAACAGAAAAAGGACTAGACTTTAAAGATGGATGGTAGAGATTTTACCAGACAATGTGTACTTAACTTTGGAGTAAATGAGTTGGATCATGGGAAACACAAGAATGAAGAAATTGTTAGAAGAAGATAAAGAATTTATATGTGTGTATTGTTTAAGATTTGTAGAAATATGAAGGTAATTTGTTCTCTTGCATTATTAGTACCAGCTTATCTTTGTGATTTTAATTATGTTTATATGTCATATATTGGTGTAGTAAAACTATTTGTCTTTGTTACTTAATAGTTAATATTTTATCTAATTTTTCATCACTGTTCTGCAGAATCATAGACCAATCCAGCAGTGTGGAGATAGCATCTTTTCCAATCTATAAGGTGTTATTCTGTGCGCGTGGACATGATGGGACAACAGAGAGCAATTGCTTTGCGTTTACAGAGAGTTCCCATGGTTCAGAAGAATTTCAGATACATGTTTTCTCCTGTGAAATTAAAGAGGCAGTAAGTATGATATGGTGTAGCGATTTGCTATAGAGATGAATTAGGGTAATATTTCTGAGCTCTAATCTCAATGTCATTTAAATACATTACATAAATTTGGAGTATATTTCTCAAGACAAAGGTAATATATTTTTCATGACATAGAACTGAATATGGAAAGCTAAATCTCATATGTGTGTGCGCTAAAATGATATTGTGGATATCTTAGCAAGTGTCATAGAAAAACACCACTGCATGAGCTGTTCTCTCACCCTACCATGGTAGTAAATTGCTTATGTTCAGAAAGGAGGAATATTTTTCACTGCTATTATTATTTTGCCCCAGTAGATTGGTCCATGTGATTTGAGAAGGGGACTATAACAATACCTCCTTCTCTGATGGGCTTGATACTTGCGTATTGCTTTCATGTAGATATTGCACTAGGTTGTTTCATAGATCTCTGTGATTTTCACTGGTGACTACTATATGCATTCACTCAGAGGCTAGATTTTGCTTACATAGAGCAGGGATATCAACTTGTAGTTATTTGAAGATGCCAGTAAGTTTTTCTTAGCAATTATTAACTGGTGATTTCTTTTTAGACAGTAGAAACATTTCAGAATCAGATGGTTAAATACATGGCGACATATCCGTCTTTTGTATATCTAATGACTTCTCCCCAAATTAGCAATAAGTTGTACTAGTAGAACTTTACTACTTGCAACCATTTCAAAGGCATTAATAAATAAATGGGTTTGGATGGTAAGGTCTCAGGTGTGTTTACTTTTGGAATTATAAATTATCAGCAGAAAATGCTAAAAGTAGCAGTTATTCTAGTCTCTATTTACCAGGATAAATGAATAGACATTGTATTAACAGGAGTTTTGAGAATTTGTTTCTGGCCACAAAATGGAAATTTATAGAAATGTAGATTTCTGTGAGTTTGATATTAAGCATGATGGGTATGTCAGTTCTTATGCCTCCGTGATCAATTTGTTTTACACTAAAATGAACCTGCACAGACACCCATAATTTAGATTGTAACTGTAGAAATACTCTCCCAGAACCCATCCCTTGTGTAAGAAGTTCAAGTTTTGTGTTTTGTTTTTTTTTTAGGTAGGGCTTAATCTGTTTCACCACTCATATATCTGTGTATATACTGACTTCTTGCTCAAAAAGATGTAATAAATAACAGAGCGAATGAGTACAAGTGTGCTACTAGTGTGGCTAGCACATAGCAGGCAGTGAAAATAAATACGTTGAAAGAATATGTGTGTGTTTGTGAATGAGGGGAGCTATTTGTGATCCTTACAAACTCCACTACAGAGGTGGGGAAGCATATGGTAGAGTCCTGGCATTTCATGTTGTCAGTTGTCAGTTAACACAGCCGTGTGGTCTCTGGATCGTTGGCATTCAACAGCGAGGGAATGAGCTTTGAAGAACCGAAGGACCCGATGCTTGAAGAGGTAGAAACGCTGCTGCAGAAAGAAATTGAAAGGGACCTTGCTGCAAGCAGTTTCCATAACTGCGATGGTATGAAACTCTCTTTTTGGATTACAGCATCCACTTATGGGTGGGGGAAATGTTTGTTTTATTTGAGAGCTTCCACAGTGGGTAAGCAGTAGAAAAAACTGTGGGAAATTCTTGGCCTATTTTGGCTATAGTATTAAATAGTGTTGTATTTCTAGGGAACATATTTGTTATATTGTACTTTGTGAGAAAGTGATTTCCATGTATTATTTAATTTTTTAGAGTATGTTTTGAAAGTGTTATGTTGTGGGACATTAGTGGTAAAATACATTGTTTGAAGGAAAAATACATGACAGTGGTCATTAAATCTTATTATGAGACATCATTTCTAAATGAAGAGTAACCCAGTGTAAATAGAGAGTTTATGCCAGGCAATGTGCTAATCATTTACTTAATCCTCATGACATTCCATGACCAGATAGTACTTATTTAGACAAGTGATCTTACATTTCTGTTTGCCTGGAGCTGTCCCACTTTACGTCTGTTGTCCAGGTTATTACTAATACCCTCCTTTTTATTCTCAAAAGTGTTCTGGCTTAGATGATACATTATATGGTTACCTTTTTTTTTTTTTATCCTGAGGCTAAGAGAATGGATGGTAGAGCTGAGTTTCAAATTGAAGTCCCTGACTCTGAATAGCCATACAGTTTTCAGTAACAACTTTCCTATTGCTTAAATATTATTAAAAAATGTGGATTTTTGTCTTTTAATTACGTTTTATAAAGGGACTTATCACTCACATAGCTTGCATTCCAGCTACCTTTGTATGTTACCTGGGTCTTTTACAGAAGCTGTCCAACATGTTCCTCTTCCCTCAAAAAATAGTTACACTTCTAATTAACCTGAAGCCTTTTAGTTACAGTGACTGGTCGTCTGGTTATCTGGTTCCCAGAAGTTTCCTGTTTTGTGGTGAAGGGACAATGCTAGTCCTTAGTGTTTGGGTCCCTTAGTGTTTGGGTTGATGGGCACAAACAAATGGCGCAGATAGCTCAGGAACCAAGTGACAGACATTCTCATTGCTTAAGTATATACTATGCAGCAATACTACTAATTTATTTGTTTTCACGTTTTTTTGCAGAGTCGCTAGATGAGATCTGAAGAGGTTTGTCAGTTGAAGGAAGGCAAGATGTCTTTTCAAGCAGGAGTAGCAGCATGCCACCACTACCAGCCATCACCGTAATACTCTTATTTTGCTGTAAACCCCTCAAGTGGCAGGCACCAACAGTGGTAGAAGGGAAACCCATGAGGATGATGGCTCTCTTGGACTCTTGTGACACATTTGACTTCTTACACTGGATATACTTCTGCAGGACACTGCTGGAGTGGATCTTGATAATCTGCGGCAAAAGAGTTTGGCAATCTAGAGTTTGGCATCAGAAGTATCTTGATGTCATTGATCTTTATACAGGTAGACTGATGTGCTAGGTTTCTGCTGAAGAATTGCAGACTAAGGGAGATAGCAGGAGAGATAGTGAAAAAAGCCAAGGAGGCAACTATTCTTGTTGCATCTTTATGAATATATTATTCTAAACTTTTTAAAGATACTTTAAAAGTCCTAGTTCACTATTCTTAAGATTTTATTTATATTAGCCACTGTGACCATTTTCTTCACAGCAGATGTTGATGATTTTATCTGTATGTTTTAGCCTACTTATCAATACTAGCAACTCTCAGTGTTATATTTTAAAAGTACAGTTTTTATCATCTGGTGTTAAGGGCATTCAGAGGTATTTCATGGTAAATATCAGGGGTATCATTGGGATGATCTTTTATGTTTTGTCTTCCTTTTTTTGTTATTTCAAAATATTACAGGGGTACAAATATTTTTGGCTACATGGATCACTTTTGTTATGCTTGAGTCAGGGTTATAAGCATACCCATCACCCTGAGAGTGTTCATTATACCGATTAGGTAGGTTTTTGCCCATCCCCTTCTTTCCCTTCCCCCCCGCTTGATTACTACTGAGTTTTACTTCCCTCTGTGCAAATCTGTAGTTGTTGGTTAGTTCTCGTTTAATAGCGAGTACATGTAGTGTTTGTTTTTCCATTCTTTTAGATACTTTACTTAGGATAATGGTCTCCAGTTCTATCCAAATTGATACGAAAGGCCTTAATTCATCCTTCTTCATGGTTGAGTAGTATTCTATAGTATACATATACCACATTTTGTTAATCTACTCATTAATTGATGGGCACTTGTGTTGATTCCATATCTTTGCAATTGTGAATTGTGCTGTAATAAATATTTGCATGCAGGTGTCTTTTTGATAAACTGACTTCTTTTCCTTTGGGTATGTACCCAGCAGTGGTATTTAGATCCAATGGGAAGTCTACTTCTAGTTCTTTGAGGAATCTCCATACTGTTTTCCATAGAGGTTATCATAATATGCAGTCCCACCAACAGTGTAGAAGCATTCCTTTCTCTCTGCATCCACGTTAGCATCTTTTGTTTTGGACTTTTTGATAAACAGCCATTCTAACAGGGAAAGGGGGTATCTCATTGTGGTTTTAATTTGAATTTCTCTGATGATTAGTGATGTTGAGTATTTTTTCATATGTTTATTGGCCATTTGTCAATCTTCTTTTGAAAAGCTTCTGTTCATATCTTTTGCCCACTTTTTAATGTTTTTTTTTTTTCTTGCTGATTTGCTTGAGTTCTTTTTAGATTCTGGTTATTAGCCCTTTATCACTGTAAATCTTCTGAATATTTTTTCCTATTCTATTTGCTCTGTTGATTATTTCCTTAGCTGTGTAGAAGCTTTTTTATTTAATCAAGTCCCATTTGTTTATTTTTGTCATTGCTGTGATTGCCATTGGGATATTCTTCATAAATTCTTTGCCTAGACTGATATCTACAAGAGTTTTTATAACATTTTCTTCTAGCATTCTTATGGTTTCATGCCTTAGATTTAAGTCTTTTATCTACCTTGAATTAATTTTTGTGAGTGGAGAGATATATGAATCCTGTTTCATTCTTCTGCACATGGCTATCCAATTTTCCCAGCACCATTTATTGAATAGGGCTTCTTTTGCCCCATGCATATTGTTGTCTGCTTTGTCAAAGATCAGTTGGCTGTATATAGATGGTTTTATATCTGGGTTCTCTGTTCTGTTCCATTGGTCTATGTCTCTATTTTTGTGCTAATATAAGCTGTTTTGGTTACTGTATCCTTGTAGTATAGTTTGAAGTCTGGTAATATGATGCCTCCAGATTTGTTCTTTTTGCTTACACTTGGTTTGGCTATTTGGGCTCTTTTCTGGTTCCGAACAAAGCAGAGAATTATTTTTTCTAGATCTGTGAAATACAACATTGATATTTTGATGGGGATTGCATTGAATCTGTAAATTACTTTGGATAGTATGGACATTTTAACAGTGTTTATTCTACTGATCCATGAGCATGATATATTTTTCCAATTGTTTGTATCATCTACACTTTCTTTCCTCAGTATTTTGTAGTTCTTTTCATAGAGAACTTTCATCTCCTTGTTTAAGTAATATTCCTAGGTATTTTATTTTCTTTGTGACCATTGTGAATGGTTGAGTCTTTTATTTGACTCTCAGCATAATTGTTATTGGTGTATAGGAATGTTGCTATTTGTAGATATTGATTTTGTAACCTGAGACTTTGCTAAATTTATTTATCAATTCCAGGAATCTCTTGGTGTAATCTTTGAGGTTTCCTAGATAAAAGATCATGTTGTCAGGAAAAAGTGATAGTTTGACCTTCTCTTCCCTGATTTGGATGTGCTTTATTTCCTTCTCTTGCCTGCTTGCTCTGGCTAGGACTTCCAGCACTATGTTGAATAGAAGTGGTGGCAGTGGGCACCCTTGTCTTGTTCCAGTTCTTAATGGGAATGCTTTCAAGTTTTCCCCATTCAGTATGATGTTGGCTGTGAGTTTGTCGTATGTGGCTTTTATAATTTTGAGATATGTTCCTTGTGTGCCTAGTTTGTTGAGGGTTTTTTTCATGAATCAGTGCTGAGTTTTGTTGAATGCTTTTTCTGCATCTATCGAGATGATCATATGGTCTTTGTTTTTGCTTCTATTTATGTGGTAAATCACATTTATTGCTTTATATATGTTGAACCATCCTTGCATCTCTGGGATGAAGCCTATGTGGTCATGTGGATTATTTTTTTGAGGTGCTGTTGAATGCAATTTGCTAGTATTTTACTGAGGATTTTTGCATCTATATTCATAAGGGATATTGATCTGTAGTTTTCTTTTTTTGTTGTGTCTTTCCCGGCTTTTGTATCAAGGTGATACTGGCTTTATAGAATGAGTTCGGGAAGATTCCCTCCTTCTTGATGTTATGGAATAATTTCTGCAGTATGGGTACTAGCTCTTCTTTGTAGGTGTGGTAAAATTTGCCTATGAATCCATCTGGTCTCGGGCTTTTTTTTTGTTGGAAGCTTTTTTGTTACTGCTTCAATCTTGTTGCTCCTTGTTAGTCTGTTCAGGAATTCTGTTTCTTCCTGATTGAGTCTTGGGAGATTGTGTGATTCTAGGAATTTGTCCATTTCCTCTACGTTTTCATGTTTACATGCATAAAGATTTTCGTAGTATTCACAGATGATATGTTGTATTTCTGTGGTATCAGTTGTAATATCTCCTTTTTCCTTTCTGATTGAGCTCATTGGAATCCTTTCTCTTCTATTCCTGGTTAATCTAGCGATAGGCCTATCAATTTTGTTTATCTTTTCGAAGAACCAACTTTTGTTTCATTGATCCTATGTATTTTTTCGTTTTTCATTTCATTTAGTTCTGCTCTGACCTTAGTTGTTTCTTTTCTTCTGCTGGCATTGTGTTTGGTTTGCTCTTCCTTTTCTAGTTCCTGGAGACATGTCATTAGATTGTTGATTTGTGGTCACACCCTCTGGCATCTGCCAGCAGGCAGGACCTCAGACTGGCTGAGCTCCCCCATGATGGCACTGTGGGCTGGGAGCTTGCCTGTCCAGGATCCTGCGCTGGTCTGACAGCGTGGCCTTCCTGTTGGGGGAGGGTTGCTTCTCAGCTGCACTGTGGCTGGGACCCACACTGCGCTCTCTTTTCACTTCTGCCCACATGGGTTCCCTTGCCTCCTGAAATTAGTTCATAAATCTCCCTTCTGTGCCCCTGAGCAACACAATTGAGTCCTGGGGGTACAGAATCTGGCCTGTGGGCCTGTCCCTGGATCCCTGAAGATCAGTCCCTGACCATGCCAGGGAGAATGCTGCTGAGTCTGAGTTGCCCATGGGATGCTCAAGCAGGTTTGATGTCCCTCTGCTTCAGGGTGTGCCCTGCTCTAATGGAGCAGCTGGGCAAGCAGCACCAGGGAGGGCCAGTGAGCAGGGAGCTTACAGTCCAAGCACCCCTTAGTACTCTGTAGGTCTTTAATAAGAAAAGTTTGAGCCTCTCTCTGTGGAAGCCCTGGTGTGGTGTATGCACCAACATGGGCGCAGCAGCAGCTCCTGAGAGCCCTGGCTCAATCGTCTCGGTAGTTGTGGGTGGGACAGGGCAAGGGGAGGAAAAGAATCTGGATAGAGGAAAGCAATCGCTATGGTTGTCTCTGTCCCTCTCTGCGGAAGGCAGCCTGCCTGGAGTGTTCAGGCTCTGGGATCACACAGTTCCCCAGGACCTATGGCCCTCTATGGCTACTGCAGTCTGGGATGGAGTTGGGAAATGTTTGTGTGGGAGTGAGCAAGATGAAAACTGAGGGGCTGAAGCCCCCTGGGGAGGACAGAGGCGCGTGGTGGGTGGAGAAGCAATATGGTGCCTGCTGTCTTGGCTCAGGTCTGTGGTGACTGGAAGCACCCAAAGGGGGCTGGCACGCTGGTGCTTTGTCCTCAAGAAGCTCCCAATTTACTGGTGGCAGCAGCTTTTGGGCTCGTGAGGGTAGAAAGGCTCTCCTGCAGCTCAGGAGACTGCTGACTTCCAGACATGTGAGGAAGGGAGAATCAAACTGCCCCATGTACTCTTTTTGCTGGACAGCAAGCCTCTCCAGGGTTGTCCTCTGATACCTTGCTCCTTCTTGTTCTGCTTTGCACCTTTTTCGCGTGGAAGCTCTTGTAGGTTCTGGCACTTTTCCCTTGGAATTATACCCGATCTATGATTGTTTGTTTTTTCTTTTTCATCTGAAACTTTTCCTTCTTTCTGAGATAGATGATCTGGCAATTGGTGCCTCTGGTCAACCGTCTTGTCTGTTGCCAGGAAGATCTTTATTCTTAATATACTGGTTTTTCTTGGGGTTGCTGATATTCCACTATATAAAAGAAAACCTCATTCCTTACATGGGAGAATATTATTTAATTTAATTCAGTTAATTAATTAATTTATTTTGCTGATAGCTCTGATCTGAGGAAGAGATAATATTTTTAAACAGGTATTTATTGAGTTGCTAAATGCCTTATTTTAGAAGATAATTCAGAAGTCATCTTGTTAGTATTTTCCTTAAATAAATTGATATTTGTATGTTTTAAAAAATTTCTTGGATGATATGCCTCTTATTATAGCTCCTTTTCATGAATAATGTATTTGAGCAAGTTATTTTAAAAATTTTAACACATACCTTTCCTGGTGCCTTTCATAGAATGATTTTTCTACATTTATTTCTTAAGTGAACATTTTTTTGGTACATGATATTTCTAAAAGAGTGAGTTGTCTTTCACCAATATTAATGAAATTAAAAGGCTTTATCTTGGAGAAACTAGCTATGATATTTGTCTTAAATACCTTTGTTACTGAATAGCATCATTTGGACTTTTAACATGTAACACATATTTGAGAATTTGGAAAATACTTAAATAAAGAAGAAAATAAAAAGTGCTCAAAATTTTACCACAGTTAAGATTTGGGTGTATCTCCATTCCAGATATCTACATGTGCCCTGCTGCACACCTCTTCAAAAACAACACAACAAACCCACACAGATACACCGTTTCGTGTTTAATTAGTACTTTGTATAGGTGCTATTTTCTGGGGAAAAAATTGTACTGTATTATTTCAATAAATGTTTGCATTCTGCAAAGAAAGTGCCCATTCAAGATTATTGTGTGTATGTGTGTGTGTGTGTGTGTGTGTGTGTGTGTGTGTGTTGTAATAGTGTTATATATATTGAAGTGATTGTCATGTTTTTAATTTTCTTTTCTTGATATATAACTCTCCATATCCACGGGTTCTGCTCTGCAACTTCTTCCCGTGGAAGCTCTTGTGGTTTCTGGCACTTTTCCCTCGGCATTACACCCAATCTATGATTGTTTGTTTGTTTTTTCTTCTTGTTTGTGCATCCATGGATTCAACCAACTGTGGATCAAAAACATTTGAAAAAAAAGAGATAGTTGCATCTGTATTGAACATACACAGACTTTTTTCTTGTCATTCTCTAAACACTATAACAAATATTTACATAGCATTTACATTGTATTAGGTATTATAAGTAAACTGAGATGATTTAAAGTATATGGGAGGACATACATGGGTTATATACAAATACTACACCATTTTTTGTAAGGAACTTGAGCGTCCATGGACTTTGGTATTCATTGGGGTTCCTGGAACCAATCCCCTTTGGATACTGAGGGATGACAGTTGAAATTGATTATCCATCTTGTTCCAAGAACTATAGACATTGATAATCATTGTTTCTGAGGTTTACTTTACCATTCCTTAGATTACCATTTCAGCTTATTTGCAGAATCTAGAATCCACAAATGATTTTAACCTTTTTGGTAGAAGTAACAACTTATAAGATATGGTCAGTATTAAATGCAGTTTGATTGCTGTTGATGAAGTTAATGTACTGTTGTGTCCTTTCTCCCAAAGAGAGAAAGGTGGAATCTGATTTTTTTTTTCTATCATTCTTTACAACTCTGACTCAGCCCCGGATACTTAACCTTTTAAAAAAGAAAATTCCTGACCGGGCATGATGGCTCACACCTGTAATCCTACCACTCTGGGAGGCCGAGGCAGCAGGATAGCTTGAGCTCAGGAGTTCGAGACCTGCCTGAGCAAGACGAGACCTCATCTCTACTAAAAATAGAAAAAATTAGCCGGGCGTGGTGGCGAGTGCCTTGTAGTCCCAGCTACCTGGGAGGCTGAGGTAGGGGGATTGCTTGAGCCCAGGAGTTTGAAGTTGCTGTGAGCTAGGCTGATGCTGTGGCACTCTAGCCCGGGCAACAGAGTGTGACTCTGTCTTGAAAAAAAAAAAAAAATTCCTGAAGCCTTGCCATCTACTTTAGAATTTGCCAAGGTCTTTGACTTTTTTTGTGTGGCCTTCTGATGTGACAAGCTTGCTGATATCTCTGAAACAAAGAATCTGAAAGAGTGAGAAGAAGAGATGTGAAAGGGGAAAAAATAATTAATATGGTTGGGATTTGACTCTATTAATATATGCAAAATTATGTACGGATGTTCCCCGATTTTCACACATAATGCTTTCTTACAAATATACTGAAATCGAATGTATAAAAAGTAGACAATGGACTTCACATTTTATTTGAGGGTAGGAAGTGGGGAAGTCCCTAACATCTAAAAATATTTTAAGTCCCTATTTACACCTGACTATGTAGGTATAATCTTCAGGGGCTTATTTCTAGCATGTTCTGTGATTCTGTTTTCCTCTATAACACTTAAACTATTGAGCCAAGTCCAGTAAGTATCTAGCTGAGGCTAAACCTTTCTTCTTTTGGCTTACCTAACGATTCCCTCTCATCCACCCCAGGACATTCAATTTACATTTGCTGGAATCTAAGCTCCGTGTTGTCTGCTGTATTTCTAGCTCTTAGAATAATACTTACTACACTGAAAGTGCTCAAAAAATATTTGTTGAATGAATGAACTTATCAGTCTTAATTGTGTAAGATTACATTTGTTATTAATGTTAGTCCTTTGTTGCTTTTGCTTTTACTCATTTTTTATAAGATTACAATGGGATAAAATGGTAAAATACTTTTAAAATTTTATGAACATTGCAAAAGAAATATGGTACTACTATAGAAGTTGAACTTTAGGATGGCAGGCAGAATTCCTATACAGTTAAAAGTGTTAATCACTTAAACTATTGATGTTGTTTTTGGAAGGCAGTTTAGGGTAACCATTGATTCATAGATATAAGTGTGGCTATTGGAAGTTCGAGGACTTCTTGTTTTTGAATGTGATAGAGTGTGCATACAAGAAAAGGTGGCAGAATATATAAATAAAACAAAAATAGAAAAATGAGGAAAGACCCCACACTTTAACAAATTCTGTTGAAGGAAGTGCTCTCGTTTCAAGTAAGTTACAAATATTATATTCCTAGACTAATATAGTTCAATGGACAATTTGAATTCACTTTATCTAAAGTGAAGGATTTTTTAATATTCAGAGCAGTCTCTTTACTTGTACTTCCCAATGTGAGGTATTGAAAATATGACTTTTGTTTAATCTTTCACATTTCACCTTGTTTTTGTTGTTCAACCCATGGGTGGGCCGAGGGATGTGGAGAATTTTTGGTGCTTCAAGGTCACCAGTTTGAGATGGTCTGGTGCTTCTTTTGGAATCAAGGAAAAGAATAACTTTTGGAAAAGTGTGAGATTTAGAGTACTTCTCCACATTAGGGGAAGAATATGAGCCATACATGCATATTTTTAGTCACTAGAGTGATCTGATACTAATAGAATAGATAGGATCATTTAAGCATTCATTCTGGGAATTCTTTACCACTTTTTATACTACTACAACACGGAGTAAAAGTTCTGGAACCTCTGTAAATCATGTTACCATGTAGGCTTATTGCTAAAACCAGTATTTGCTTTATTGTATGGTTAGTATGGAGCCCTCGGAAGCTGAGGTAAGTGAAAAGAGGAATTGAAGACTTCGGCTAAAACCTTGTTTGTGACTGTTCATTGGGAAGATTTACATGCATCATCATTTTAGTAATTATCTTAGGATCCATTCGTTACAATATTTCATAGTATATTTTGAAGGTGATAAGCATATATAAATAAATATAGCTTATTTTGTGAACTTAAATTAGTTCAACATCTTTATTACCATTTTAAATGCCAGAGTTGAGAGAAGCAAAGCAAGAATATTTGAAAGATGACTCTTAGTTTTTTAAGTAAAGGAAAAGAATCCTTTCTTAGTGAAGTTGCCATTCCTCATTATGGATACTCTAGCCAGGCACATACACATAAATTCATTGTGTTTGATTCTGATCTTTACTATTTGAAAGGAAGTTATTGATAGCAAGGAACTAGTCAAAATAATGTCAGGAGATAATCTCCTTAAAAAGTCCTCAACTCAGAATTCTAGTCCTAGCTCTGTCACTTCATAACTACATGATTTTAGGAAAGTTTTTGAACCCCACCGTATATACTCATTTGTAAAAGTATTGCAAAAACCTGTTAGGCCTGCTTTATAACGTTATTTTGGAGGATCAAATGAAGTAATATATATATAATGGAGTTTATAAACTAAAAAGCTATATAAATGTGAAGAATCATTATTGATAGTGATAAATAACATCTAAGTTCCCTAAGAGAAGAATAACTCACTTTTTGTATCTGGCACAGAAGACATTCTGGCTGTCTGTATTAGGGGGTAGGGGGAAATTTACATAATAATAAAATATTCTTTGCTCTATGGAATAAAATTTTCCTTAGGGAAATTTGTTAAAGGATACAAAATTATAGCTAGATAAGTGGAATACCGCTGTAGAATATTTGATAATATATTTTAGAGTTTCAAATAGCGAGAAGACAGGATATTGAACATTCCTAACACAGGGAAATGATGAATGTTTGACATCATGGATTTGCTAATTCTCTGATCACTATACATTATATGTATCAAACCATCACTATGTACCTCATGAATATGTATAATTATTATTTGTCAATTAAAAAGAAAAAAATTTCTCCTGACAAATGGTATACATGCTATATCTAAATAATACCCAAACATAACTAGCTAGAAAGGCAGTTTCTTTGAAGAAAATCTTGTCTTTTCATTAAATGTTATCAGAGAATGTCTTCAAAGAAAATTTTCTATAATAATGAAATTGATTCCATCGGACACTGAGAGTGTTAGTTTCTAGCCACACCTCTGATGTGTTTTTATAATGGGTGAGGTTATGAATTAAAGATGTCTAGTTATTTATTGTCTCTACTGGGTGGTCCCTGTCTTCCTGCTTTCATTCTAAGGATGCCCAGATCCTAGTTGCAGCTCCTAAATCATAGTTCTCTTCTGGTCTCTGGTGTTTGTGCTTACTCTTGAACTTTATCTGTGTAAGTTAGGAAACATACCTCATATTTGAACTTAAGTTTCTGTGAAGTGACTTGATGCCCTATTATTAATTCCAAAGTTAAAAATCATGTGTAATTAATTTACCTTTTCATGGATACTTTTAGCAATATTTTCTTTCTTAGACTTGACGAGAGTCTTTAGGCTGTAATTAGAGTTAGGATGGTATATATTTACCATAAACAGTTGTTTACCCACCCTTTAATGCATGAATGATGAAAATTTTGTCATGTAGTATCTGAATAACTGATAGATGCTCAGGCTATATATACTTTATCTGCCAAAGAAAATGTGGTCATGGAAAGGTGGGTGTAGATTTAAGAATTAGGAGAGAAGAATATGAGAATGCAGTTGGAATCTTTGCCTAATGGTATTTCCATTTTTATTCTTTTAGGTAAGCAGAATTTTGTATAGTTTCTGTACAGCATTCAAACGTTCTTCCAGACAAGTGTCTGATGTTAAAGACTCAATTATTCCTACCCCTGACAGTGATGTGTTTACCTTCAGTGTCTCCTTGGAGGTAAAAGAAGATGATGGAAAAGGAAATTTTAGGTGAGCTATTTGGAAAGAATAAAAATTAGCATCATGCCTGAAATACAATATTGACTAATATAAAGTTTCTAGAAACTATACAGTGTTGGCTTTAAGCTGGTAAATATTTGGCTGGTGAATGAATATGTTTCACTGCTCTCATGCTTTTCAGATATTTAAATGATTTTCTTAATAATTTAAAAAATACTGATATTTATTATAGAAAATTTAGTAAAAATAATAAAAGTACAATAAAAAGCTATAATCTTATCAGCTGCAATCACTTTTAACATTTCCTTTATTCCCTTTGTTTATTTCTAGGATACTTTTTACACAATTGTATATATACATTTTTTCTCCTTATAATAATTTTTTCATTAAAATATTCTTAAAATTATTTTTAATGGTTATTGGTAATATATGATTTGACCATAATTTAGTTAACTGTTTCCTTGTATTGTACATTAGAATATTTTTCTCCAGTTTAAAAACAGTTAATAGGAAATAATTATACTGTTTAATAATCATCTATGAGCCTTAAGTATGCTTTCGATCCTAACAATAATTGCTAGATAGGTATTTTATCTGTATTTTACAGATAGAGAAATTGAGTCTCAGGTCAGATAAGTTGCTCAGGTTATTTTTGCTTTTTAGATAAGACAACCCATATTTTAGACATTTATTGTTTTAATGAATTAATTCATGAGAATAGTCAGTCTGGCCTAGGCTAGAATTTGCCCCTGATCTATATCTCATTGTCCATCTGTTATTTATATTTACTTGGATATGTCACTGTTATCACAAATTCTAGGTATCTGAAAGTAAGCTCTTTTTGCTTTCTTTGCCTTGGGTTCTACTGTGTTACAGGCACTCATGACCACCCACCCAGCTAATCCAGAAACGTGACAGTCTTAAAAAAATAAATAAATAAGCCTTATTTAATTTTTAATTTGTTTTAAAAACTAAAATTTGAAATTACATCATGTCTTTTAAAATTTTTTATGTTATGTTTTTTAGAAATGAGGGTCTCACTCTGTCCCCCATGCTAGAGTGCAGTGGTATAATCATAGCTCACTGCAGCCTTGAACTCCGGGGCTCAAGTGATCCTCCTACTTCAACCTACCAAGTAACTGGCCACCATGCCCAGCTAAATTTTTTCCATTTTTTTAGAGATGAGTTCTCTTTCTTTCTTTTCCTTTTTTTTTTTTTTTTTGAGACAGAGTCTCTGTCGCCAGGCTGGGTTTCAAACTCCTGATCTAAAGCAATCCTTCTGCATCACTGGGATTACAGGTGTGAGCCACCATACCCAACTGCATATCATGTCAATTTTAAGATCTTGGTTTTAACCTTGGTTGGGAGATAAAGATAAGGTTCTTGTAAATCCAATTTAAAAATTAATAGCAACTGTTTTGCTGACTATAAAATTTATAGTTTGCTACTTACGGCAAGGTTAGAGTTTAGTACAGCTTAAGAATAAGAGTGTTGTTGCTTAAATACTTTGTCATTTTGTTCTAACCTTGGAATAGGTTATTTCATCATTTATTGGATTATTTTGTTGGTAATTGCTGTTCTCTTTGATATTTCAGTCCTGTGCCTAAGGATAGAGATAAATTTTATTTCAAATTAAAGCAAGGAATAGAGAAGAAGGTTGTGATTACAGTGCAGCAACTTTCTAACAAAGAATTAGCTATTGAAAGGTAAGCAGCTGGCTTCTAAATGCTATCAATGTATCACTACAATATATTGACATTGTTATTGTGTTTTAAGAGATATACTATTGAATCCCAGTTGTATTACTCACTGTGGCTTTTTACTATACTTCAGTTTTTCTAATTAAAAATGAGGATGAAAATAATATAATAATTTTTTCTCCAAGTTAGATGTAACTGGTGTACCGAAAATCTCAATTAATGGGGGAAATAAACATGAAATGACTTATTTTTTCGGTAATCACTGCTTCAACCCTGTTGGTTCACATCCCTTTTTCCTGCTGTTCCTTATTCACATATAGCATCAATACCTTAACTTTTCATTCATTTTGGATTATTTTTCTGTTAGTGACTAGAATTTCAAAAGCTTTAAAGGATAGATGCATATCTTTTAAATATATAAATATATAAATACACACTGTGTGTATGTGTGTGTCAATTCACGGGAAGCTATTCAGAAAACAAAACAAAAGAACTTGTAGGACAAAAGACACTATAAACAAAGTAATAAGAATTGATAATTCTGGAAAAATATTTGTAGCGTAGATGACAGATAAAGGTTAATGTCTATAATATACATGCATTTCTTAACAGTTGGCAGGAAAAATGAAGGAGAACAACAGGCAAGGGTATGAATAGACAAATCACAGGAAAGCAATTCAGATGGCTAGGAAACGTATGTAAAAATGTCCTGATTCACAAATAGATAGGGAAGTGCAAATTGAAGGAACCTCAAGATATCAGATTGCAAAAATACGTGGTAATGGTGGAGATATGGGAACAGGGTATTCTTATATTGTTAATGGAAATGGTAAGTATGTGTACACCCTTTTTGAAAACCAGTTTGGCAACATCTATGAAAATAAAATAATTGGAAACATCAGTCTTATTCTAGGGAATCTATGGTACTAGAAATAAAAGTATCATTACCATAGGGACCAAGGCCCTTGGCCCCCTAAAGGTTCACTGAAAAATCACTGACATGAGGCAGATTGATTAATAGGAGAAAAGTCATACAAATTTATTTAATGTGTATACACAGGAGCCTTCAGAATGAAGACACAGGGGAAATTGTCCACTTTTATGTTTAGGTTCAATAAAGTGTGAACATCTGTGTATAAATATGATTGAACAAAAAGGTTATGATCTAATGTTAATAGACTGTATGGGGAAACTCAGCAAGGCCTGTTTTTTAGATTTCTTTTTGGTCTGAGTGTGTATTCCTTCCTTCTGGCCTTGGGGCAGGACCCTCACAGGAATGGGGGGAGGGTGTTTTATGACCCACAGTCAAACAAGGTAGGGTCAAATAATTTCTTTATGGCCAGTTTTTACACAGAATAATTTTAGGTTTTATGGCTGGCTTTGGGAAAAGGGATTCTGGCTTTTACGACCTGCCATAGGGAAGAGAGATTTTAGTTTCTATGGCTAGCCTCAGGGGAGAATGGGACTGAGACGCAAGAGGACTACAAGACTGAGAGGCAAGAGGACTACAGAAGGTCAGAGAAAAGCTTTTGCTCCTGAGGCCTTCCCTTTGGGGTACTGTTTTCTGAGCTTCAACATTATCTAAGGACATTTATAGTACAGCATCGTTTGTAGGGGCAAAAACTAGAAATATAAATGCCTGTTCACTTGGCTTCAAGGACTGGGAGAAATTGGTGATGATGAAGAGAAAGAAAGCCTCTTCTGCAAGACTGCTGTATCCTGTGACCATTCCTCTCTCTCCCCTCCACAGTCTCTAGACTCGGATGAGGGTGGGGGCCGTGGAGGTGCTGGTTGATGGCACCATGGCCACCTCTGTCCCTCCTAAATCTAGGAGGTTCCTGACCCCCAATTATCTGCAGCTTTCTTTAGCTTCACTTTGTTCCCATTTTTTATATCCTGCCAGGATTTAGGTAACAGAAAAAGTTCTATTCAGTATCTTGGCAAAGTGATGCATGCATGTATTTTTAATTGTTTACAAAGCTTGGCCATATATAAAAACCATATTTCATCAATTTTAGGATGCGTATGTTTTCATATTTAACATCTCTGAAATTATGGTATGTTTTACAACTGATAGCATCTTATAATTGTCACCTTTTTTTTCTTTCTTGGTGTAAAACTAATGGTGAGTCTTAAAATTGATGAAAAATACCTGAAAAGAAAAGGTACTTTTGATGTTGAATATTACAGTTCTAAAAGAATAAGATTAGATTTTACAATATTACAGTTCTAAAGGGATATGATTATATTTTACATATAGCACCCTTTAATTTTTTTTTTTTTTGTTAAAATTAGATATAACAATATTCTAAATTTTTGTTTGGAAGTAATTTCAAACTTATGGAAGAGTTTAAAAAATAAAATTAGTACAGAGAACTCCTGTATATTCTTTTCTCAAATTCATTTATTGGTAATATTTTACTCCATTCGTTTTGCATTCATATTCTCTCTCTCTTTCTCAATCTCTCCCTCTTCCTCTGCCTCCCTCCCCTCTACCATCTCCTCTCCCCCTTCTTCTTCCTCACCCTCTCCCTGTACACACAAAAAATTGTTTTTCTGAATAATTTAAGTTATATACATCATGACCCTTTACCCTTAAATGCTTTAGTGTGTATTTCCTAAGAATAGGAATATCTCTTACGTAACCACAGTGTACTTACCGACTTCAGTGAATTTAGCATTCACGCAGTACTTCTCATCTAACCTACTGTTTCGTTTTCCAGTTTTGTCAGTTTGCCCAATAACATCCTTCCCCACCACCCCTCCAGTTCACTCTAGGATCAGATATAGCATTTAATGCCATACGTCTTTAGCCTTCTTTAATCTGGAACATTTCCACAGCCTATTCTTGTCTCATAAGACATGGGCATTTTTGAAGAATACATCCTTTTCCCCTCTTTTAAATATAACATTGCTCATCTGGGGTTTTTATTTTAAGTATTTCCTTGTGATTAGCTTCAGATCGTACATTGCTATGTCCTTCACAAGGTATCACATCTGGAGGTGGCTTGATAACCATCTGTTTCTCTCTGATGATGTTAATTTTGATTACTTAGTCAAGATGTCTTATTTCTTCACTGTATAATTAATTTTTTTCTTGTCTTACAACTAGTAAGCAGTCTTGTGAGGAGACATAGTAAGACCAGGAAATATATCCTGCTCCTTATCAAAATTTCCTCCTTGATTTAACATTCATTCATGATTCTTGTCTGATCCAGTCTTTACTATGGTAATTGCAAAAATGATAGTTTCCTAACTCCTGCACTTTCTCTACATTTACCAATTGGTCCTTGGCATTCTGATATAAGCCAGAGCTTTCCCTTCTCTTCCATTTATTTGTATACTTATTATTGGTAAAGACTTCTGAATTTCTTTTCCCCCCCAGTACTTTATAACTCACTATAGTACTTAATTATTTTGGTGTTCAAATTGCCCCAAAGTTAGCCAGCCAGAGCCCCCTCAAACCATGTGTCTTTATAAATGTTATTAATAATAAATATTATAAATATAATTAATAATAAATATTATTTAAAAATCTTGGAGTTTTATCATTAAATGGTATATTATGCCTAAACTATGCCTGAACATAAGGCAATCCTTTCTTTTCTCAATGAAAAGATTCAAGTTTGGGCCGGGCGCGGTGGCTCACGCCTGTAATCCTAGCACTCTGGGACGCCGAGGCGGGCGGATTGTTTGAGCTCAGGAGTTCGAAACCAGCCTGAGCAAGAGCGAGACCCCGTCTCTACTATAAATAGAAAGAAATTAGCCAAACAACTAAAAATAGAAAAAATTAGCTGGGCATGGTGGCACATGCCTATAGTCCCAGCTGCTCGGGAGGCTGAGGCAGAAGGATTGCTTGAGCCCAGGAGTTTGAGGTTGCTGTGAGCTAGGATGATGCCACGGCAATCTACCCTGGGCAACATATTGAGACTCTTTCTAAAAAAAAAAAAAAAAAAAAAAAAAAGATTCAAGTTTGATCAACTTGAATATAGAAACCTTGACAAATTTCGGTGAAATAGTTCAATGTCTAATTATAAATATTTTAATTGCTAACTTGGTTAAACATTTACACATACGTTTTAAATATATTACACAAAATAATATCTTAACAAATGTTACTTTTTTCCCACTCTTATATTCATAAAACAATTTTATCTAGACTCCAATAATCTTTACCATCGGTGTCTTCATCATCACTTAAGCTACTTTCTGAGTAATTTTAAGGCATTTTTCCAGAGCACATAATCTCAACTTCTGCCTTCGCTGTTTGAGGGAGACTGCCTTTTCAATCAGTATACATTACTATCATTAGAAATTTTAGCAAAGACACAAGTACGCATTTGTGTACGTTAGGAAAATTGTTTTTAAAATTAATTAGAATACATAACCACTTACTATATTGCTTTTCTTTCATTTCCTTTTTTAATTGAAAAACATTGTAGATATTTATTGTGTACAGCTGTGCTCCCCAACCCCTGGGCTGTGGACCCGTATTGGTTGCTGGCCAGTTAAGAACCAGGCCACACAGCAGGAGGTGAGCCAGGCAAGACCAGCGAAGCTTTATCTGTACTTAGAGCTGCTCCCCATTGCTGGCATCACCGCATAAGCTCCACCTCCTCTCAGATCAGCAGTAGCATTAGATTCTCATAGGAGCCCAAACCCTATTATAAACAGCGCATGCTTGGGATCTAGGTTGCGTCCTTCTAATGAGAGTCTAATGCCTGATCTCAGGTGGAGCTGAGGTGGTGATGCCAGCGCTGGGGAGCGGCTGCAAATGCAGATTATCATTAGTGGAGAGGTTTGACTGCACAATAAAAGTAATGCGCTTGAGTCATCCTGAAACCATCCCTCCCCCCAGTCCATGGAAAAATTGTCTTCCATGAAACTGGTCCATGGTGCCAAAAAGGGAGACTGCAGGTGTACAACATATCTTGGGATATGTATTCATTGTGGAGTGGCTAGATTATATTTATTTTAATATAACTATCTTGCTGGTGATAATATCTAATACTGGCAACTATGGGTTCATATATCCAATAATAATTACTGAATCCATGTTAAATACCTTTGCTTCCTTTTCACTCATTCTGGCTGGTGACCTCTATAAACATCCAAATGGGAACTGACTAACATTTCTTCAGGATAATAAGTCTTCCCCAAACAATGTGTTGTTCAGCATAACAGACAGAATTACCTATGATATGGAGGATTTTGTGAATTCTCAGAATCTTTTATTTTGGAAAAATAAAGCTTTGCCTTTTATTGGGTTAAGGGTGATATTTAACATGTTTAAATCACCAACTGTAAATGGTGGAATTTAAGGTAGTCCAGTAGGTGGCAATCTTATCAAGAGAATTCTTAATGTTTCTGAATCTTTAATACTACTGCTGACACAGGTAATTTGTAGTATAAAGACATTGGTGTAAGAAAATCCTTTAAATTATATAATTTTTGCTTATCTTATGAAGGAGAAAACAAAATTTATCATTTTTAAAAACCTTTTATTATGTAACATTTCCAACATACACAAAAGTGGAAAGAATAATGTTTTGATCCCTAATATACCCATCACCCACGCAGAATGCTTTTATCATATACTGTTTTTGAAAAATATTAATTTTTATTGTGAAATAAGCCATTTCTCTGTGCATCTAGTGTTTCAAAGATTCCTCGTATGTACCTGTTTGACAAATTATGCTGCAATTGTCTGTGTCAACCCCTTTGAAAGCAAGTACTGTGTTGTTTATCCCAGAATCTCCAGCATTTAGCACAGTGCTTGGAACACAGAGCTTTATACTTAGCAATTTAGTCCTTACTTAGCACTTTCTCTATGCTGGGCACTGTTCTAGGTGGTGTTTATGAGGTATAGGTAATATTATCTTCACTTTACAGTTAAGGAAACTGAGGCACAGAGGTTACATAACTTGCCCGAGGTCATACAATTAATTTTGAACCAAATCCATCTAGTACTAGAATACATGCTCTTACTCTAGTGGTTTCTTTTTAAAAACTTGGCTAAATGAATAAAAAGTATATAAAATTTTATGTAGTTAGAACATTGGCTAAATTTATTGTAATACGGAATGAGTAACTGAACATTGCACCTGATAAAATCTTGCCTTTTTTTAGAGAATATGTAAAAACTGCTCTCATGTCTTGGCAACTTCTAATATTCTTTCTCTTTTTTCAGTTACCCATGTTGGATGTTACTTATTAATTAAGCATTATTTAAGAACTAGACATAAGAAAGGAAACAATAATAATAATGGCCAACATTTAATAAACGCTGTTTGATGGCCATTGGACAATTTAATTGTTTTACCAACACATGAGGAAGGTACTGTGATTATTACCTCATTTTTGCAGATGGTGAAACAGAGATTTATTGAGGTTAAGTATAATAACTTTTGTCACTTGGCCAGAAACTGGTAGAGCTAGTATTCAAACCAAGGCCGTCTAATTCCTGAGTGTGTACTCTTAACGACTGAACCCAATTAAATATTCATTACATACCAGGTCTAAAATTAATTAAACCAGTTAGAAGACAAATGAATTGGTATTCTTTGGTGTCTTTTCAGCAGAATTGAAAGTGAGAACATATAGATGTTGGGGTAGTCAAGTGATTGCTCAGGAATTTCAAACCCACCATGTCCTGGGAGAAAAGCTGATTGATTTGTAGGTGAGAAGGCCAGCATTAACAACTGAGAGGAGAAAGCAAGATGGTTATTATCTGAAATGTGTGAGATCTAAACCTACTTACTGAGGGGCTCCAGACGACATGTTAAAAGTGCGTGCAGATCTGTTCAGGTCAAGCTCTTCCTATGTTCCCAGAACAGAAATGGTGATCATTCTGTCCCTGACCAGTTGACTTTTCCAGGGGTTTTGATATCACACGTGTAGAAATATTGAAAAAGATTTTTTTGTACACTATTGTATTGATATGTATTTTTAAAGCCTTATCTGATGTTTAAAACATACTGTTATTAGCACTGTGACCTTGTATCCACTTGGACACTTTTAATAGATTGTTATACTTGATACCCAAAAAGTGAGGAAAAGGAAGGGGAAAATTTTCAGTTTTTGCCATATTAGTTTTCTGACTAGTTGATTTTTGCCAAGTATTACTTCTTATTTCATAATAAAATGATTCAGGACAAATAATACCATATACATGTAGAAAATGGACCTCTTTATAGTTCTTTAACAAGAAGAGGTTCTAATGATGGTAATTTCAGGCCTTGTGGAAGGGTAATTGGGAAGAGATTTTTGGCTGCAGGGTTTTATGTCTGTCATACCACTTTGTTCCTAGGGGCCTGCCCTCTTACCTGCTGTGCTAACCAGAATGAAGTCATAGAGCAAGTAAAATACAATGGTTAGATTTGTTACAAGCACATAACTTGGTTTGCTCTGAGTAACATGGGCCAACACTGTTATAAAAGAAGGATTTCTGTGAGTCACTTTTATCTCACCCTAATTTTGAGGGATACAATCATTACATATACATTAGAAAAAATATAACATATCATTAAATAAAGGCGGTGATCATATCAGATCATATAGAGCAATAGGTTTAAGACCCATGTACTTTGATCATCTGCAGGGTAATTTAGTGATATGCCTGTTTCAATAGCAGCTTTTGCTTCAGTTTTTAATTCATGCTTGCTAGTTTGCTTCAAAAACCATATAATGAGATACTGAAGTGATAGGAACCATCCTCCATAAGCATAAGTGATTGACAGATACCTTTCCTTATGTTATTTTTTTGAGGAAAATATTTCCTGGCCAAAGAGTGCTGACAAAAATCACCTGGGGGCTCGTCTCACAAAATGAAAGTTCTCTGGTGTGACTTGACATCACTCAATTTGACAGATGGTAGAATTTGAATTGTTTGTTCTTTTTTTGGCTGATCTAATTTGATGTCAGACCATTCTGAAGGTATTTTGTGAAATTTACTTAGTACATATTTTTGCTTTCACCCTAGCAAATTGTTCTAGTTTTATTTAGAAAGAAGCTGAAGTCACCGACTTGAAGTTGCCTAAATGTTAGTCTGATTTGCATGTTTTATTCTCTTATATAAATTAGCATATTTATGATTTCTTTTAGCAAAACCAAGAGTTTTAGATATTCTAATAATTTGTCTGAAAGGACATCATTCCCCCTCTTCCTGAAAATGAAAAAATAATTAGTGGAGTGACTCTGCATAGTATTTTAAAAGCTGCTCCATAAGCTTATTCATTTGTCTTTTTGTGTTTTCTTTTGAGGTAGTAGAAAGATAACCCTCTTTTTCTTTAGGAAAACAGGGTATTACTTATATAAAAATACTCTCTGATAGTGATTTTACATGACAATTGGTAGAAAACTATTGGCATTATCAGATGCTTTAGGAAGTGGATAATTGGAAGCTTCTATCTGTCTTTAAGCCTTGGGAGTGAAACTTGCGATTAGGACACAATTTTTTTTTTTTTTTTTTGGAGACGGAGTCTCACTCTCTTGCCTGGGCTAGAGTGCTGTGGCGTCAGCCTAGCTCGCAGCAACCTCAAACTCTTGGGCTCAAGTGATCCTCCTGCCTCAGCCTCCCAGGTAGCTGGGACTACAGGCACGCGCCACCATGCCTGGCTAATTTTTTCTATTTTTAGTTGTTTGGCTAATTTCTTTCTATTTATAGTAGAGACGGGGTCTCGCTCTTGCTCAGGCTGGTCTTGAACTCCCGAGCTCAAGCAATCCTCCCACCTCGGCCTCCCAGAGTGCTAGGATTACAGGCATGAGCCACCGCGCCCGGCCTAGGACACAATTTTTAGCATCTTTCTGCTGCAAATCGCAGGGTGCTGGCTTCTCCTAGTACCCAGTGGTGGGAGGTGGTATCTTGGTGTATTAAGTATATATGTTATACTATTATCTTTTGAGCATCATATTTTAAGAAAAACTTTTTTATATGAGCAATGAAAACATACATTATTTTTTGTGACGTGTTTTTATAAGTCTATTGATTCTAGGTATTACAGTTCGTTTCACAAAAGTTTTCAGTTTAAAATAAATATAGATTCACAGGAAATTACAATAATAGTACAGGGAGGCTCCATGTACACTTACCCAGTTTCCCCCAATGGTAACATCTTACATAGCTACAGTGTAATATCACAGCTAGGAAATCGGCATTGCTACAATCTGCAGCCCTCTATTGGAGCTCTTTTTGAATCTTTTTGTTAATCACAGTGTACTTTTATACTATAATAATAATTTCTTAATTTATTGGTTTAAGAAATTTGGATTTGTAACCTGGATGTTAATTAACTAGAAGAGATGGGAAATTATATCCATATCTTATGCCGGTTATCAGTTTATTGCCCCTTGACTCCATATCTACCCTTCTACCTCATCTGATTAATTGAGCTTCAAACATTTCTTTGCAGCAAGCACATTAATAAATTGTGCCAGTAGAGGGTGCTGGAGGGACACTGCAGGAAGAAGGAGCTTCTCTTCCAGTTGCCAATGTGCTGCAATTGTTTCTTGCTCTTGCTGTGAGGTCGAGGGACTTACACTGAGGCTTTCCTTTTGCCGTTTGGTTCAACCCAGCTGTGCACACAGTCCCTCCATGAGCTCACACCTTTGGTTCTGGTTCAGTGAGGCCCTCCTAAAGTTCTCCTGACATAGACACTGTGTGCCCCAGACCTAGCATCAATCACCTTGCTGGTGAGCTGGCTCCAGGAGCCCTGACTTCCTTTGTTTACCTGCCTGCAGCCTTTGCTGCCTGCACCCCAGGAGGTTGTTTCCTGCCTGCCTGTGGTCCAGCTTTTCCTGGGCAGTCCAGCAACCTTCTTTGCTATTCACTGGGCTGCTGTCATACTTACTGCAGTGAGGTCTGAACACCAGCTTTAGAGAAAGAACCCTGCTTCCAAGTGTGCTCTTCCTTGGGGTACTCTGCCTCAGCCTCAGGGTTATAATTCTTTTTATAGTTACTCTTTTATTACAGTTAATAATTCTTTATAGTAAACTTTTCCTGCTCAAATTACATGTTCTTTCTCAATTGGACCCTGATTGACAGCATCTAGTTGAATTGGTATCTAATGATAATAACTAGTGCCACGGGTAAAGTTTCTGATATTTTCTGTGAAAAACAAAACAAACAAAAAACAACTGGTTATTTTAGATAGTCTTTTAACTGTCATAATAATGGCAAGAATAATAACTACTATTTAATGATTTCTGCCACTTTTATTTTCATTCCAAGTGTTTAATGTGTAGTTTTTTTTTCATACTAAAGCAAGACACCCTGCAATAGAGATTATCTTTTATTGACTTTTTTGGGGGAAAGGAGGAAGAAGCTAAAGCCTGTTATTTTGCCTTGCTAAGAAATATAAATAATGAGCAGTGACACAAAGATTTGAATCCAGGGTATCTTGCTATTCTTCCTCAAGCCTTTTCATTTGACTGTTCTGTATGACTTTTTTTGGGGGGGGCAGGGGAAAGTATTAAGTACTATAGATAGGATATGATTATTTTATTTCATTAGTAAATATTGCTTAGTTACTAATATTTTGTCCTTATTTTTAATGGCAGCATAGTGTTTTTGTTGTCCTTTTAAAGATCTTTCAGTCATTTGAACAAAAGAGGGAAGAAGACCTAAAAATGTTATTTTTATTTCGAAGGACTTTAGGCAATTAATTAACAAAGGTTAAATAAATCTTTCTTCTAAGTGAAATTTTGTATTTGTGCTTTAAATATTGCTTTGATTTTTTTCTATTTTCAATATATTTTAATAAATTTACTTCTCCTTTTTATTTTGCTGTTGTTTCTTTAATTTTTATTCACAAGTTTTCTTTAAGGTTTACGTGTTTAGGTGAATTATTTCATTATTCCACTCTACTATAGGAAACTGTTATTCTTTTGATAACGGATCAAAGCTTTATATAGCTCAATTCAACTGTGTTATGTGAAATTGAGCTTCTAGGAATCTATATTATTTTACACACAGATGACATAGTTTTATATTAAAACTTCCTTTGCTTAAAATATAAACACTGAGATAAAGCTGTGTGGAAAAGAGTTAAGACAGCAGGCCTCAAATTGCTATTTCTGTGGTTCTGCTTGTAAGGTTGGCTCTTGACTGTCATCTGGAAACGTGATTTGAGAGGGTTTCTAACATTCCCAGAACCGGCAGGAGCGACTCACTGTGCCTAAACTGTTTGCACAAGCGTTGAGGTTTATGCTGAACACCTGCTTTCCTACTGGGAGTATGGAATTTTGGTAGGTGCTAGGCAGATGGTGCCTGTGTGACGAGCCCCTAGTAAAAACTTCCATGGCAGACAACATTTTATATATGTTGTCACAACTCGTTGCTGCAGGAATTAAGTATATCCTCTGTGACTCCACTGGGAGAAGACTTTTGGAAGCTTGTGCCTGGTTTTCTTCAGATTTCACCCCTTGTGCCTTTTCCCTTTGCTGATTTTGCTTTGTATGAGTTCAGTGTAGTAAATCATAAGTAGAACTATATGCTGAATCCTGTGAGTTCTCCTAGAAAATCATAGAACCTGAGGTGGTCTTGGGATCCTCAACACAAGGGCATTTTGTTGTTACTAATTTTCTCCCAGGAATCACATTTAAAGTCATTATTTCCCTCCTTGATGTACGTGTATGCATGTGTGTAGGTGTAGGTTTGTTATTTCAGGAAGTATTTGCCTAATTGAAGGCCTATTTATGAGGTATAGGATAGCTCTTTTGGATCTGTTCTTTAGAGGAGCAGTAAAATTTGTGAGTTGAGGTTATGAGATAATGCATAATAAATATATATTTGGGTTTACTATTTTGCAAGCACATGAACTGAGAGTGTCTTTGGGACCCAGAAGTCATCTTTCTTTTCCTGATGCACTTCAAGTAAAACCTTGTTCACACTCATATACTCTGCTCCTCTTCCTCCTCCCTCTTCAATAATAGTAAGAGGGTACCCAGAACTCCACATTCCTCTGATGATGCTTCTCCTTCCTTGACGTGGGCACGTTGATTGGCCAAAACTGGAGTAAAGCAGGGTATTCTAGATCTCTGCATGGTCCTGCCACGATCCTTCCTCCTACTCCCAACATCCAGCCTCATTGAACTAATCTATTCTGTTTTGCCTGTTTTCCTCAGGCCTTGTAGGAAGTCCATGACTGCTGGGTTTTTCATCAGATCCTCATCCCCAAATGACTCTGTATGTCCCTTGATCTGACTCCCATCTTTCACTGCTGCCCAACTTCCTAAACCATACCGTACTATACTCTGGAACTCACAGTCCATCATCAGGACAGTTCTTTTTATCCTCAACCTTATTTCTGTATATTATCTTCACTTTATAAAACCTGGCTTTTGCCTGAGTCCGTGCTTCTTTTACAGCCCTTTCAAATGACAGCTGTTCTCTCTCTCTCACCCCTTGTACCTCTGATGATGTATAAGTATCTTCCTTGATTGTTCTTTCTTCTTCCAGACTGTTATTTTTTTTTTCTTCCTTAAAAACTCCCAGCCTTGAAGTTCATGTTATCAAATTTTACTATCTGCTAACCTCTCCTTGCAGTTATCCATAAATCCTTGGGATTCCCATGATTCTTTGAAGATTTTAGCTCCTGGCTCACTGTCACCCTCTTTAATATTATGCTTATCTTAATTTCTGGCAATTTCAATATATATGTAGGTGATTTTTCTAAACAACTCCTTTCTATCTCAACCACCTACTTTATGGTCATACACTGGAAGTTGCCATTACCAAAAACTGCACTCTCTTTATAATCTCAATTTCAAGTATCCCATTCCCTGTTCACCACCTCTTATCTCTCTAATTCACTACTATTTTCTCAATTTCATTAATTTTTTGATTCCACTGAGACTAATAATCTATGGTCCTACCATGTTTTTACTGTCTCTCACCCACTTACCCATATTTTCACTTCTTTCCCAGCTTAGATTTTCTGAGCTTAGATTCCATTATCTAGGTTTATAGGTGATTCCTTTGTATATACTCCTACAACTCTCCTTTCTCTCCCATCTTTCTATTCTCCTGGCATATTCCCAACTCTAGTCAATTCCAACCTTTTGCTCCTTTGCACCAACACTTGTAGCTCAATGCAGCTGGGAAAAAAAAAACCACCAAAAAACAGGTAATCATGCTGATAGTCTTTACTTCAGATTCATGTCCGTTACTTCAGGTGGGCCTCAGTGTTGCCAGAAATCCTCTTTCATTTGACTAGACAGGCTGTTCCATTTCTCTCCTAGACTATTTCACACCTTCTCTTTAAACTTCCACCATGTTTACTGTCAGCCAATGACCTTTTCTTATTTAAGACAATAGAAGTAGTAACAGTAGAACTTTAGATAGTTCCATCTCCTTGTCTACCAAGTTATCTCATCTGTACTCATATATTCTGCCTTCTCTTTTATTTCTTTAGATGAAATGCCCATGCTTTTAAGGCCAGATTTCTACTTGTATACTAGATTTTATTCTATTTTGCCTTCTCAAAGACATTATTTTAGCTGTCTTTCCTCTATCACACTTGCTCCTTAGGTTAGCTCATCCATTCTCATGACTTTAAATATATCTATAAATGGATGAGGTCCGAATTTTTATCTCTGACCTGAGGTTTCCAAACTTACATATCCAGCAACTTCAGATCTTCATTTGGCATCCAAAGTTAATACGTTTAAAAATCAAACTAAAGATTTAAGTCCCAAACTTGTTCCTTTTGTAATCTCTCACGGTCTTATTAATTTGTAGTTTGAATCTTCCAATTACTCAGGTTAAAAAACTTAGAATCATCTTTGACTCCCTTCTCTTTCACTGCACATCTAATTCTTCATTAAATCATATTAGTTCTATTTGAACTATATAAAGGAAGATAAAACTCTACAGGAAAGGGATAAAATATATAAATATATATATGAATAGATAAGAAAATATGGACTGTAGATAAAAGATAATTAGAAGAAAAATAAAAGAAGTGAAATGAGAAATGAAAGAAAAAGAAAAAGAAACTCAGGTGAAATCACTAGTATTCTTATTTTATCAAAAAGTTTGTGAAATTGCTTTTGCTGTAAATTTTCTCATAAAAATGAATTAATATTATTTGCTGATGTTTGGTTCAACGCTATCTAACTTTGACTTACCTTTGTGAAGGAGAAAAATGGGCCCTTGTTAACCAGCTGTAGCTATAGAGGAGAAAATTTTACTTTTCTTTATGCTTTTTGATGTTTTTGAATTGTGTTTACAAATATATTCAATTGTAAAAATACTTGTAGTTTGACATTATTTTGATGCATATACCTAGTATATACAAAAGCCCAAATAATGTATCACTATCCAAATTTGTTGTATTATTCTTATTGAATGGAAAAGCAAAATAATTGATTTTAAATGTTTTTAGCAGTGATTAAACCATGTTAGATTTTGAAATTTATTGTTATAATTTTTAATATTGAATTTTTTTTTATCTGACTGTAGCTAAGTTCTCATTTTGTATTTGAAGAGGGTTAGTAAAAGTACTCATACTCGAGTTATAGTTCCTTGTTTTGAATTTTGACCCTTTATTAATGTGGAATTAATGGGAACATTGCCCAAGGATGGTATGGAAGTAGTTGTATGTTTCTGAAGTATATTGATTGATAATTTAAAAAAACGTTGACCTAAAAATATTAACTCTTCTTTTTATAGCCTTCCCATAGGTTAAATTTTCTGTACTGGTAGCAGATCTAAGACAATCCTAAGCATCTATTTAAATTATGTTTTTCCTAGTAATTTTTCCTAGTGTACTAGGAAATCTTTGCAGAACAAATAAAATTTCCTACTTGATGAATGAAAAGAAAGGAGTAACCAATTTTTTAATGTCTTTTGCTGATAAGTATAAATCCTAATGGAGAGACTCCTTCCCATTACTGATGACACTGAAGTTAGTAAAATGAAATTTTTAAGATCAACAACTATGGCGTTTCCTCATCTGGGTTTGTCTCTACAGTGACCATGGAAGTTATTTAACTTCTCTGTGCTTCAGTTTCCAATTTATAAATTGTGAATAATACTTCTTGGCCGAGTGATGTGGCTCACGCCTATAATCCTAGCACTCTGGGAGGCCGAGGTGGGAGGATAGCTTGAGCTTAGGAGTTTGAGACCAGAAGGAGTAAGAGTGAGACCCCTTCTCTATCAAAAATAGAAAAAATTAGCCAGGTGTGATGGCATGTGTCTGGAGGCCCAGCTACTCGGGAGGCTGAGGCAGGAGGATTGCTTGAGCTCAGGAGTTTGAGATTGCAGTGGGCTATGATGATGCCACTGCATTCTAGCCTGGACAACAAGAGTGAGACTGTGTCTCAAAAAGCAAAACAAAACAACGACAACAACAACAAAACATCTTAAGATTGTTGGGAAGATTAGCTAGTAACTGTAAAGTATTTGGAATAGTCCCTGACACACAATACATGCTTAATAAATTATTGCTATTTTTACTGTTGATGGTATTATTACTACCACCACAATCATGGTTTTTACTGAGTCTATCAGTGCTTTGTGAATGATAATTAGGAATAAGTAGCCTACAGAATCAGAGTTACCTGCCTCTGTGGGAAGTCAAAATCTTTAGCAGATTTATTTACGATCTATGTATATATACAGGCAGTCTTTGCGTAGTCACGATATACATGAATTTCTGTTACCATGTTTTAGTTAAATAACACCATTCTCACAACCACATGGTTCAAATTTCTGTTACCATAGCCTATTAACTGTAATTGCGTAAAGTACAAACTTTGACTTTAGCTCTTCAGTGTACAAGTTACTACATGAATGCATGATCAGTGGCCAATAAATCATTTTACTTTCAAAATCTGTTGGGGATCGGTCACAGTGCATTTGTTGTTCAGTTCATTCACAAACAGCAAAGTACGTGGTTGTGTCACCTCCTTGTCCCAGTGGTAAATCCACGTGACATTTTACAAAAATGGATAATAGAAAGAGGAAATTGGCTAACAAAGATAAAAGTACAGCAAAGAAATGAGAAGTGATAAATGCTGAAAGTGAAATTACATGTGATTTTAGAAGATCTGAAAATAACGACAGCAGAATGAAGATAGGATGAGACGTAGGCTTGCACAAAGCTGTGATGTGAACCGTATTGAAAAAGTCTGATGAATTTAAAAAAACATGATAAAGTCATTCCAACTTCTTTTAGTTTAAGTTTCACTAGGAACAGAAAGCCATTTATGGTTGAAATGGAGAATTTACTTCTGCTTTGGATTGAAGACTATAAAAGAAAAAACTCCAGTCAGTTTTGCTAGCATTCAAGCCAAAGTATTGAAGTTAGTTGCACATTGAAAGGAAATAGTATTAATAATTACAGGGAGATTGGTGATCATGCAATTTTTTTAAGCTTAATTTTGGAAGAAATATAAACATAAAACATGCAACTGAAAACATTCAAGCATCATGGCAGGCAACAACAATGAATAGTATGCTTGTAGCATGGCAAAACTTTAACTTCATTGTAGAAGTAACTTTGCAGGATTTGAATAGGATACACATGGAGCTGTAGAAGAAGTAGCTGACTGTGGGAGTGTCGAGACTGCCGCTATTAGAGGACTCTAGATACGCAGCCAGAAGAGCTTAGTTAAGATGAATTCATCAGCATAAACAAGGAGAGTGGTTGTGATGAAAGGGATGAATGTCCCAGAGGAAATGACTCTGGCAAAAAAACTTCACCTTAAAGGAACTCTTGGAGATATTTCACAACATTGAAAATACAAAGGATAAAATATTGGTGATCCAAACTTAAAAAGGAATATGACAGTTTGCCAAGACATAAAAAAGGTGCTTCATATTGTAGATTATATGAGAAGGCAGCAAGCACTGTTCTAACTATTCTTAATACGTTTTTTTCAAATAAAGTGCTTTAATTTTTAATGTTTCTAAGTGTTTTAAATGACAAAGTACTAAATAAATAATAGTTTTACTTTTTTCTATTTTCCTGTACATTTATAACTGATAATAAGAGAGTTTTTAAAGTTTTAATGAAAAAATTTAAAGGTCACGGAACCATGATAAGTATTCCCATTGATTTATGTGATCACTTTGCACAGTTTCAGCTTGTGTGGCTATTTCTATGATTCCACATTGCCGCGCAGAGTGAGGGATGCCCGTGTGTCTTTCTCTGCTTGATTCCTTTAGTAAGGGAAAAACAATCTCAATGACTCTCATAGTAGGAGATTTTCCCAACTATCTTTTTGCTTTAGCCTCTAGGATAAGACTGACTGGGATTCCAATTCTTATAAAATTACTTAGTTTCAGTGTTTTACATATTGTTCTGAAAAACTACAATGGAATTATAGATTTTCTTATTTGCAGTTCTGTTCACCCCCTTCTGTCATGTCACCACTTTCTCATTTTTAATGAAAAAAGTTTAGAACAGCAAGAGACAGTGTTCTTTAACTGATGATTGGTCAGATCCCCCCTCTCTTCCATTTTTATCTGCAGTCTTTGTGGAGATATTTAGAATTCCTAATGCTTTAATGGACTAAAGGCAAAGGTAAAAAAGAAAAGTTAAAGTTTTCTATTGTAGGACATTAACATAACATCTGTTTTTCTCATTTTTTCCTGAAGTTAAGTCTAAAGCAACACTAGAGATGCTGAGTTTTTGGTGTTACGAATCTAACTTGGTGTTAAAAGCTGCTTAAAGCTCTATTTTGAATAAATACTCACTAAGTATACTACGGAAGGCAGAGCTTTCTCTTCTTAATGAGAATGGAAATTGTAATAGTAATTTATAATTTGCAACTACTTTATACATTTATTACATTTTCACCATGAGTTTTTTCAATTCTACTTTATATTAACATAATGAACTACAATGTAAGCAGGTATTTGTATTTCAGAAACGTGGACAGTGAGACTGTGAAGTTTGTGACTTGCCCAGGGTCACACAGGGAGTTCACAGTCTTTTCTGCTGACAGCCTAGGGAGGTGGCAGGCTATAAAGTAAAAGACCATACCGTGTCGTAGTTATAGACTTGAGGTTGAATCCCAGTCTTATAACTTAATAGCTATGTCACTTTGGTCAAATCACTTCTACTTTCTGAAATTGGTTTTATCATTGTTATATGAGGGTTGTTTTGAAATGTAAATGCAGTAATGCAGTAGCATCTGGCTTAAAGTTAAGACAGTCAATAAACAGTAGTTTCTATTATGATAATTTTAATATGATTATATCATGTCATTCTCAGGAGGTTTGATTTAAAATTTTGGATTAGGTCAGTTATTTACTATATAATAAATAATGCTGGGTGTGTCTCTGCTCTGCTCTGTTAACATTCTGTACTTTTAGGTATCATACAACTGACCATATCAGGTTGTCATTGCCTGTTTACTTATTTTCTTTCCCGACTAGACTGTGAATTCCTTGAGAAAATAGGTGGGACAGCAGTTTGCTTTCTCCTTTATTTATAGAGTTAATGAGAGAAGGTTGACTACTTTGAACTCCCCAACGAAACACTTAATATTCACATTAGGTATTTGTGTTACTAATAACATCAATCTAATTTCTGACACATTATTCCTAATAGATCTTGCTGGTCTCTGTAGGAATCCTGATGTGCTTTAATGAAGTGTAATTTTGGAAATGACTAATACAGTTTGATAGAAAAAATTATGTAATTTTAGTGCTGGAAGAACTCTTAAAGTTCATGTATTATACCTCTCTTGTTAGAGAGGGCTCTGCTTCCTCTGCCTAGAAGAGGAAGCAGAGGCCCAAGAGGGGTAGGTTAGTTTCTAAGGTCACACTGCTGGTTGGTGGCAGGGTTTTTTTTATAAGAACACTACATCAAAGTTCAAAAATAAGGTAATAAGTATTGCCACTTAAGGAAAATCCAAACCTCTAAGGCTCCTTTTTCAGTAGAGTTTAATATAGGAATATTATGCTAAGAAAATATAAAATTTTATCTATTTTACCATTTATCTGGAAGTGCTTGAGGAACAAAATAATACAAAATTTTAAATTTTCAGAAAGAGCAAAAAGAAAGGTAGAGAGGATATATTCCTGACTGTTAGCATTGGTTTCTAAGGGGGCAGAGAGAAAAGGGAGAAATTATTTTTTTCCTTATATACTTAGTATTTATTGACTTATTACAATGAGCATATAATAGTTTTGTAACTTAAGAAAAACCTATAACATAGAAATGGTTCTAAACCCGTGAGAGATACAAGCTGAAGCAAAGTGTGTAGGGACATGTGAGACAAATCTGTCCTCATTGACCTGGCTTTTTAGTCAGGGGAACCAAATTTTATATCTGAAAAAGAATTAAATTTTTTATTCTCGCTTAGCAAGAATTTAAGCCAATAGTGAAAGAAATAGTGCAGTGAGTTGCATGATTAATTATCATTTAATTTGTACAGACTGTTTATTATAGGAGTTCATAGCAGAGAGACACTGTGTATAGTAATCATATTGAAATTATGAACATTAGAGTATAATTGTTTCTGTTATACTTACTAAGCTTGTGTTTGGACAGGACCAAACACTTACCTTGTTCATGTAAGAAAAAGCCATGCTACTAGGAAAGTAAACCTTTGGAAAACAATAAAGATCAGATTAAGTGTTGACTGGTCAGCTGCCACTCTTTGAAATTTTAAAGCTCTTGTGTTTAATTCAGTTACATTCATTACCCCTTCTATAAGGTGCCCCGTAGCATATCTTTAAATTTTGGGAAGCTACAATAAAAACAGTCTTGTAAGTGTGGGTGTGTGTTAGCAGAGGAACGCTGTGGATAGATTGCATTGCCTCTTGAGTTACAAGACCTAATTAATAGCAATATGCATTGGGGTAAATTGCTTAACTGCAAAGTGGAATTAATAATAGCCTAACAAATTTAAAAATCTTAGATTAAGCTGAATATTAGAGCTCGTGAAAATCCTTCGCAAATAAAGTGGAGGTGTCAATAGTATTCCTAAAGCTTCTCTAGCAGTGGGAAGCACAGAGCAGCGTCTTCACTAATATAACAGCACATTTGGTAATAAAATTTATATAACTTAAACTGAGAATATAGTGTTAACATGTTACTCAGTTAACATGACTGTTGAGACCCAGAGTAATCGTTTGCTTTGTGTTAATCTGGTTTGATGCAAAGAGAGAGCACAGTGTCGTCTTATTTTTAAAAACCTTCTTTTGACTTAACTATGTTAATTGATCTTGACCTATGTGTTTGGAATAAGTCTAAGGCAAATAAAAGCTGTTATTTCCCTGGAAATTAATTCATATGTCACTACCTTATTTTCTTTCAATCAATAATTTGTGGCCATTTTTATGGCAAATTCTGACCGTTGGTAATCTTCTACATGCAATATAAAGATCTGGGAATTTAGATAATTTATTTCCATGTGATTTTATTATGTGTCTCCATGAATTCTTATTTCTGGTGTTCCTAGGAAAAAAACTATAGCTCTTTGTAAGTACACAGCTCAGATTGTGTGGTTTCTATAAAAAGACTTTTTGCTCACTGGGCTTCTATATATTCTTGATACCTTATTTCTCCTTTTTTTTCCCCCAATATTTTCAGATGTTTTGGAATGTTATTAAGCCCAGGTCGAAACGTGAAGAACAGTGACATGCATTTACTGGATATGGTAATGATAATCTTAAGCACCTTAACCAAGTATAGATGATAGTTATTTTATATTTAAAAGTATTTTCTATTTAAAAATTTTGTCATATTGTCAAAATTGTTTCTTTCATATGTACAATAGTAATTAAACGTGGAAACCTAAACTTAAAATTACTTGTGAGGGAGGAATTTAGGAAAATTTCTACCAGAACAGTCATATGGAAGTTGAAAGCAAATCAAAGGATAGTGTTATGACAGTGTCCATCTATGCATCTTCTTACAGAGATGTCTGGCTTCTTAGGAAGATGTCTTTTCTTTGAGCCCAAAATATTAAGTACATAATTATAACAAGCATCTCCAGCGTGAATATGGTGCCTTCCATTTATTTTAATGCGCTGCTGTTAATTTGAGTATTGTGATGGATGCTTTTGTTTTCTTTAAAGCATTTCCCTTTCTGCATTTCTTCTTGATTACTTGTTCTTAGCAAAATATATTTACTGTGGGAGTGGTATTTATTTAAGGAATGTCCTTAAAGGTTAATATATATTCAAGAGTTGGTATTTGTATAAAAGTAGTAAGCCATCTTAACTTTTAAACAGAAATACTTTCTAGTATTGCAGTTAATGAAAACATTGACTTTATGATTTAGAAATGTAGGCAATAACATTAAAATAAGGAAATAAGTATAAAGCTCCTTAGTGAATTGAGATTTTTATATTTATTACTAATAAGTACTACGTTTTCTTCCTTTCAGCTGTGTTTTGCAAATGTCAGTAAAATATCACTAATTGTATCAACTTTTTCTTTGAATTGTTTCATGGTAATAGCAACACTGATTTTCTAGTAGTAATGGAATGGTCATTCAGGCTTTTGGGCATCTGTTTGTATACCGAGTGTTGTGTGAAGTGCAGGGGTTATAGAAATGAGAAAAATATGCTCTTACCATGTGTGGATTCATAATCTTGCAATGGAAACAGACCTTTTAAATATGTAACTATAGCAGTGGGTTAAGTGCTCTCTCTAGTGGTAAAATGAGCCACGGAAATATAGAGGAAGTACTGCCTGGTCAGGTCAGATAAGGGCAGCCAGTTACATTGAATGTGGAAACATACATTAGCTATTGATCCATCTCTCTTCCATCCATCTTCACCACATGTCAGTAATGAATGTGGTTTTACTTAAGGCAAGCCATACCATTTTGTAGCTCTGAAAATCCCATGAGGAGGTAGTTTAGGAGCATTGAGTTTTTAAAAACTTTTAAGATCCTAGATCCTAATTAATCATGGTCTTTCAGAATTTAAAAGATTAAGGCGAATCACTGACAGAGGATTGTCTGTAAAAATCTAAATTCAGATTATAGGATTATAGACCTGGTGTGAAATTCTAAGGCCTCTTCATCATGTCCATCTAACTTGCAGAGCAGTCCTCCACCTTTGTTTGAGTCCATATCAAAAACAAAGAGCATTCATGCTCCTGGACAGAGAAGGGGCTTACCTGCACAGCAACTAGGTGGGCAAATGGGAGGGTTTATATTTGTAATTATTAACAGTTGTGATTTGTCATTACCCGGTGCTGTTAATCTTCATGGTATCTCTAATATATGGTCATTGAGCCTCAGCTAGTCTACATCTAGTTAAAAGGAACTTACTACCTTATGTTAAAGTCTAAGGGAAAGTTCTGGTTATTACAAAATTATTATTTGATAATCACCTGAAATCATATTTCTTGTAACTTTACCTGATTATTCTTAGTTCTGTCTTCTAGAGCAAGATGTTAGTACTTCTCCTTCTATGACACACCCAAATACCATGTGAACGCTGGAAACAAATTTCACCTTCTTATACTTATATATTCTGACAAATTTTGAAAAAGTATACAGTTACATTTAATTTAACTTCAGAATTTATAAGATTTTTCCATTTGTTTTGAACAATTTTTAAGCAATATAGACTTTTCTTCCCTATGAATATTTTCTAATAAGCAGGGTGACTTGACATTTTTCTAGTTTAATAAATCTACAAATTTAGTTTAATATAAGATCTTCGTAAAATGAAAGTCATACTTACCATTAATATATATGCACACTTATATATATTACAGTCACGCACTGTACAATGACATATTGGTCTAAGATAGCTTGTCTATATGACAGTGGCCCCCCAAGATTATGATACCGTATTTTTACTGTGCCTTTTCTATGTTTAGATACACAAATACTTACCATTTTGTTAGAATTGCCTACAGTATTCAGTACAGCAACATTCTGTACAGATTTGTAGCCTCCAAGCAATAGGCTACACCATGTAGCCAGTTGCGTAGTAGGCTATCCCACCTACAACACAAAAATAATATAAACAAAAAAATATATATACATGTAAATAAGAAAAAAACACATTTTATGTTGTCATCCAGTACACTTGTAATGTGTATGTACGTGTAAAAAAGTGAAAGTAAAAGTTTCATTAAGCAGTTCTTAATCCTTGCATCTGTGATAACCTCTCTTTTTCTCTTCTCCTTACTCCCTCTCCACCCCCTCTGCCCTTTTATCTCTGACCCCACTCCCTCTTCATCTCCCTCCTTTCTTCCTTGCCTCCCAGTATCTGCCTTGGTTTTTTGTCTGCATGATTTATAATTTTTAAGGTTTTTTAATGTTTATTTTCTCCATTTCTTTCTTACCAGTTAGCAGTTTCCAAATACTCTGCTGTTCTTTATATATTTTTTCCTACTTCATAATTTGTTATCTTATAACTTTGTCTTCTATGTGGCCTATGATGGCCTTTGTCATTAAAACCTTTTGGCTTCCACTGCTTAGTGCCCACTGTCTTTGGTATTTATTTGTTAATTGAAAGAGAGATTTTGTTTGGTCTAGGTCATCTTTCTGGACTCAAGCACAGCAAAAGTTCTAGTCCAGAAATGGATTGGGTTCTTTTGGGTCAGAAGTCAATTCTTGTTCTGATCAGGGGCCTAGTTAGGGGGTAGAGATGGAGAAATGGGGGTGTATGTGAGTGTTTGTGAGTGTGTATGTGTGTGTGTGTGTATGAGAGAGAGAGAGAGAAAGAGAGACCTTGAACACATGAGTGTGTTGGGGCTGCTAAGTGGATTTTTTTTTACAAATGGCCTTAAGTCTACTTCATCTCTGGAATGCAGGGTCCCAGCACTTAAGCTGTATAATCTGATTAGTGAAATATTACTAATATATTAGAAAAATATACACAGTGAATACCAAATGACTGATAAAGTTCTGTAGGGGTTCAGAGGGGCATCTGTAAGGGGGTGATAATGAAAAAAAATTTCCTTTTTGTTTTAGTCTCTTTTAGTACTCTCTATTCATAATATGAGAAAATTGATATAGAGAATTGAAGTACTGTAGATACCATTCTTTCGCATAAGCACATATTTGTATGCTTGTGTGCTGTTCTTCCATGGGACAATCTACTCCTTGTATCCCTGCACATATATATACAACCCATATGGGACCTTGCTTTTGCTGTAGGAGTTGCTAGCTTTTTTAGTGAGTGTCAAGAGCTGACTTGGTAAAAGTCTTAAAGAATGGAGGAGATGAAGAGGAAAGAGAGAAGAAGGAGCCAGTAAGGGAGGGAGAGAGTTAATATACTTGGAGATTGCTCACAAACCAAAATTAGTTTAATGTTAACTTACAATTATAAGAAAGTATACAAATATCTGCCATAGATAATATAAAATATTAATTGCTATAAAGTAAATTAATATTTTTAAGAATACATTAAAAATTAGAACATTAGAAGAAAAATATTAGCTTTTCCCCCAGGATTAACTGTTAATTCAGTTTATTTATCTTCACTTAATTCTGTATTATACTTTTAATAGAAAAAATGTATATCCTTGTATGTGTAGGTATATGAGATTTTGACAGCCAGCATAAGATCAAGTTAAATATAACTTCATAGCAATGTTATGTTTTGTGATTTAGCATGTAAGGGCATGCCTCCTTTTACCCAAGAGGTACATATCTCTAAATAGAAACTGTGTTTGAAGAAAGCTGTAGGAGAATTTAATATTTAAAGAAATGATTTTGTAGGGTGAAAAAAATTTATGATGAAAATAAAGCCCTTGTTTGATTGTTAATCTAAATTTTAATAAATTGGATTGCTTACAGTAAGATACAATTTAAAGTGACAATAGTCTTGATGTATCTATTATCAGTGGTTCCCACTTGAACTTTTATAGGAATCCATGGGAAAGAGCTATGATGGGAGAGCATATGTTATCACTGGCATGTGGAACCCCAACGCACCGATATTTCTGGCACTAAATGAGGAAACCCCAAAAGGTGACTTTTCTTTAAAAAAATCTCTTTTTATTTGCTTTAAATTTTATATTATGAACACTGTTGTCATGTTTTTAAAAAATTTTGACAGTCATTTAAAATGAAGATATTCTTTTTATTTAGAATTAAAGGTTCCTTTTTATACTTTATGCTACTGTGAGAAAACCCTCACTATTCAAAAGAATCCCCCTTAAAGATATGTAAATTAATTTCATTAGATTATGTAGACAGCATTTGGGCTTTGTTTTTCATATATCACCATAGAATTGTTTCAGTTGAGGGGAATGATGGAGGAATATGGAAGATAATGATGAAAGAAACAAATTCTGGAGTTTTGCATATCTTTGATTATTATTTTAACTATTTTTAACATTATAGATTACTTGTATTTTTCATTTATTAATTATTGGCTCCAGTCTTTTGACCTTTGGGATCTTAGTAATGTATATTAAAGATTTCATTTGTGGCAAATATTTTTTTCTTAGTTTTTTACCTTTTTATTTTATTTAAAGTATCTAGCATTGGACAGAATTTACAAATGTTAAATAGTCATATTTGTCATTTTTCCGTTTTTTTATTCTTACTTTATCCAGATATCTCTTAATTGCCTGTGTTTTTTTGCCCCTCTATCATCTGCCTTTAAACTAAATTTAAAGTTTTACCTGATGAATTATATTCCTACCCTAAATGCTTTACTGCAAACAATAATTCATGTGTAGAATATAATGGATTAATTTGTTTTATCTTTAGTTTTAATATTATTTAGTTTATACCCACAGGAGACTTTTGGCTAAAATACAGGAAGCATTAGTGAATACTGAATGGTAATATAATATGTTAAAAACATTAAAATGATAATTATTCTCTAATTTCCTTAAAAAGAGTATTCACCACTTCTGTAAATTGCATGCATTTGATCACACATCAAGCTGTCTAAAAATGAGGGATAAAAAGAGGAAAAAAAAAGATTATATAAAATTTAGCTTTTCATATATTAGCAATAAATAATTTTTACACCCACAGTTTGTTATTTCTGGAGACATGTTTGTAAATACCAGCCTGTAACCTTGTTTCTTATAATTGTTCAGAAAGAAAACACAAAAATGAGAAAAATAAGCCTGTTGATAATTTTGAAGAATAAAAGATAGGAATTTGAAATATCAAATTATAAAAGTAGTTTTTACCTGTTTTTAATATAACACATAGTTTAATTTCATTTTGCATTTTAATATACATTTGGTCCTCAAACATAAGAAAATTCATTTATAATTTATTTGTTCTATTAAAATAAACTTTAATAATATTCTGACCCAAAATATAATGTGTTTTAAATTTAAAGGCATTTCATCTGCCACACAAAAATGTTGCCCTGATTTTTAAAATGTCCAAATGGTACCCTTGAAATTACATTTTACTTAGAGAATTCATGAATCATATAAAGTTTGATTTTTATGGATGAAATTTAGGCCCTGAGAGATGAATTGTCTTGGATCTTTCTACTGTACTAAGATCCAGTTGAGTTTTATATTCTGTCTCTGTTATTCTCTCTTACTCCTCTAGAGTTCTCTGGACTTTAAGGTCCCTCCAGGACAGATACAAGTCTAGAGAGTCTTAGGTTCTCTTGAATTGGCAGGTGTAATACTTGTATTTAGTAAGAATGCAATAAAATTTTTGTCGAATTTGATAATATTAATAGAAGTATAGTTGAGTATAAATGTTGTATAATATTTTTAAAAAAACCGTTATTGAAGGTTCCTTCTTTCTGTTGGTGGGCTTGGTTATTTGGACTTTCCTTTAATTGTGAATGAAATACATTTTAAAAATATTTAGAAAGCAATTAAGAAATTATAAAATGATATGAAATGACCAGGCTATAGATTAAAAAAACCCAATGAATATCAAGCAGGGTAAATAAAATAAAATGAAATCTATGTTTTTTTTTTTTTTTTTTTATTTCAGGATATTATGAGGGTATGGATGTTTAGGTTACGTATGTTGCCCTTGCCCCCGCCCCCAGTCCGAGTTTCAAGTGCATCCATCCCTCGGATGATGTGCATCGTACTCTTTGTGTATGCATATACCCGTCCCCTCCTCCCCTCTCCCCGCTGCCTGACATCCAATAGATGTTATTCTTATATGTGACATCTATGTTTCAACCCATCATAGGGAAACTGAAGAAAATCGATAGACACTGGTCTTGAAGATTCTAGATTCAAATTAAATGAAGTCTGTGGCCAAGTAGATGTTTTAAATAATAACTAGAATTTTGACCAATAACACTATACTATTGTTGTCTAAAAGTACTTTTCAGGACTCTGATTTTCTATTTGTATAAAAATCACATGTAACATATATTAATACATGTATATACATATATACGTATATATAAAAACTACACAGAACTATTTCTTTGGCGCTTTGATTAATGATTTTCCTGAAGGTTAATATATATTACAAACAATGAGGTACTGACAAATCTCCAGGGACTGCCCTTAAAGGATACAACATGGAAATATTTATATCAATAACATATTACCTATACAAGTTTAACATAGAGAAGGCCATGCTTCTCTTCTAATTTGACAGTTCTTCCCATGCAACTCATCAAACAAACCTAATAATTTCTAGTATTTTTTTTATAAGATAAAAGGACAAATGTCTGTGTTTTCCAGAGGTTCTCTGGAAAATATGATAGTTTTAGAATAACATTTTATTTATTTTTATGTCAAGAATCTGATTTTGGGAATGAAAAAAGAAAATTGTCAGATTTGGACATTTGATTAAGATAGGATAATTAGTGTCTGAAATACTTAGTTACCCATTTAATTAAAGTGCTAATAGAACATTTAAAAATAAATATAGAGGGTAATATGAGTGTAAAGAACCTTAATTCTTTCATAAGTGAGGAAACTTTGTTTTCTTAAATAGTCAAATAGTAATAAAGCCAGAATAAAACCTGGAAAATTCCCGCTACAGATAAACGAGTGTACATGACTGTGGCAGTGGACATGGTGGTCACGGAGGTGGTAGAGCCTGTCCGCTTTCTCCTGGAGACAGTAGTCCGTGTGTACCCTGCAAATGAGCGATTTTGGTATTTCAGCAGGAAGACTTTCACAGAGACTTTCTTCATGAGGTTGAAACAGGTAGGACCTTTTTGTTCTTTTCATATAGTAGCACATATTTTTCTGTCTATCTTTCTTTTTGAATGCCCAGATAATTTGTGAAGTAGCAATGAATTTTCCCAGAAAATCAAATAATACTCTAAGTCAACCAAGAGAGTATTTGAGAAATCCGCATCTAGGTAATATAAGCTAGAAAACCCAGCTAGTGTAACAATTATGTACTTTTTTCCTAGAAACCTGTAAAGTGTGAACATACTTAATAGACATACTGATTCTGCATATAAAACAACTTTTGTGCCTTTTATATACAATTACTTGAAACCAAAAAGGGCACAGAAATATCATATGCTTATAAAGTTATAATAAAATAATTTCCAAGAAATACCTAATTTCCACAGTTATTTCTGCCTGTAATATTAGATAAGCTACATTATACGTACATCTTGTTTGACTCATCAGTAAGGTTACAAAATTATTTTAATATTAAATGAACAAAATTAGGGTTTTATACATCTTTAAATTAGGCAGTATTAGTAGATAAAATATATAATTTTTGTTTTGTAGTAAAGGAAGAAGGAAACCATGAAAAATAATTTGAATTCTAATAGTGTCAGTTTTTAAAAATCAGGGTAAAATGCTCTATTAAGGAAATCCTTTATATGCTGTTTTTGTTACTACTCCCACTGTCTCAAGTTTTAAAATGCTGGCTGCTTCATAGACCATAATATGTGAACTGTAATGAGGTAAAAGCAAGCACCAGCACAGTGAACAAATATAGAAACCACCTATCTATTTTCATATTAAAAAACTTGTCATGGCTCATTTAGACTTCCTATACTAGATACTTTGAAATGATTGTGGTTTTCATCTTTCATAAAATTATTATAGCTGTGGTTTGACTCAGCTTTTATTACTGTGTGGACTCTTTTTGCAGCATATTCTAATGGAGATTATACGAGCAATATTCAAAACTTCAGTCTCCTGAGCATCTTCTAATATTTCGTTATGAGATTTTTTTCCCCTCCCTCCCTCCCTTTCTACCTTTTATTTTTTGATAGCTGAGTTGTTGTGACTATCAAGGGATTCTTCATTTTGAGCCAAAAGATTATTCAGAGTTGCATAATAGTGAATAAAGGAGCTGTATAGAAAGTGGGTTGTCCTTTTTCTGGTGACAATAAATTATTATGATATAAATTCTACCCCCAAGAGATCTGAGAAAAAGTTAGCTTTTTTCCCTAGTTCTAGTATTCTCGTCCTCCCTCTCTTTGTATATAAATATAAAATATATAAAATGTAAAATATATAAAAATCTATCTGATATTATACATATAAAATATAGAGTAGATTTTTATTATTAAATGTTTTTTTAAGAATTGCTAATGTTGATGACTTTGAGTGGTAAGTACCATGAAAATTTTCTTAGTAATAACACATTAAAAATGCCACATGAGACCACTTCATATGAATTAAAAAGATTAAATTAGATTCACATGTAATAATCAACTCTATTAAATGTGAGATTGATTTAAATGAATCCCAATTATGAAGAAGATGGTTTCTAACTTTAGTGCTATAATCTATATTAAAGAAAAGTTGAAAGCAACGGAAAATAGGCTATTGACTTGTCCACATATGAAGACATACCTACCTTGAGTAGAAATAATTAAAATGAAAAAATTGAAATCTAGAGAAGTTAAGTGAATTGTGAAAATTCATATGAGTAATTATTGTGAGAGCTGAGACTACAACTGCTTACCTTAAACCAGACTATGCTGCTGTAAGGCCAGACTAGCTTCTTCCTGCAATTCTAGAGACTGGGTTGGTTTGTGGTCATTGATGGTAATCTGGGGATGTTGGTTTAGACTAGACAGCATTGGTAGAAAGAAGAAATTAGGTGAACGTTTAGTGCAATTAAAAGTTACCTTTGAAAATCTGGGTCCAGGGTCATTGCTACTTTAAAGGATTTAGGGAGAAAAAGTTAATTTCAGTTCTGAGTGATTTTGATGTTAGACACTTACAGCTATTTCTTTCATTCTGAGAGGATTGAATTTATGGAATCAACCCAGAACTAGTCCTGTGCCCATACGGGATTAGACCAGACTCCTGGGGGAAACATCAAGCTAGATGGGATTCCCTGTTCTAAATTATTTTTTTGGAAGTTTTCCTGTTCCCAAATATAGCAGGTCTTTGGTCTGTGGGCAGTGGTAATGTATGAAAGTCTAATTTGTTCCCGATTGGTGTTTACTCAGAGCAAAATGGCATTTTCATTTCATTTATTTCCACTTACAGAGAGCAAGGAGAGCATTTAACAAGCAAACTGAAACTGTAGAGTTTGGGAAAATTGTCTGGAGAAAGGCATTTGACCTGAAGCCTAACAGAGGAGTAGAATTAATTAGGTGGAAGTAGGAAATAGCAAGTGTAAATGCCCCGAGAGCTAGAAAGACTGGGGAGCACAGTAGTTGATGATGAACGGATGCTAGGTTCCTGATCAGGTGAGACTTTGCAGTCCATGTTAAGGGTTCTTTTATAAATCAACTTTATTGCGGTATAGTTAGCACACAATAAAATGTACCCATTTTAATTGTACATTTTGATGAGTTTTGGTAAATTTATATACCTGAATAAGAACCACCAAAATTAAGATATACAATATTCCCATCACTTTTGAAGGTTGCCTATCCCAGCCAATCTTCCCCATTCTCAACCGCAGGCAACAACCGATCTGCTTTCTGTCATATTAATTAGGTTTGTTTTTCTAGAGTATCATATACAGCAACCAGAATCCTACACTTTTTTTGTTTAAAGGCTTTTTTCATGTAATAATGTCTTTGAGGGTCATCCATGTTGTATGTCAGTTGTTTTTTCTTTTTATTGTTGGATGTTATTACTTTGTATGGACATGCTATAATTTGTTCATTCATCTGTTGAAATCTGAGTTTTTTTCACTTTTCAGCTAGTATGATTAAAGCTGCTGTGTATGTGTCTTTGTGTGCACATAAGTTTTCATTTCTTTTGAGTAGATACCTAGAAATGGAATTGCTATGTGGTATGATAAGTAGAAACTGCCAAGCAGTTTTGTTCTTCTTTTTCAAGATTGCTTTGGCTGTTGAGTTCCATATGAATTTTAGGATTGCCTTTACTATTTCTGTGAAAAATGCAATTGAGATTTTGATAGGGATTGCATTAATTCTTCTGTAAATGTTTGGTGAAATTCAGCAGTGAAGCCATCAGGTCCTGGCCTTTGTTAGGAGACTTTATTACTAATTCAGTTTCCTTATTCTTTTTTGTTCTGTTCAGATTTTCTGTTTCTTCATGATTCAGTCTTAGTAGCTTGTTTGTAGGAATTTGTCCTTGTCTTCCAGGTTAACCAATTTTTTGGCGTGTAATTGTTCATAATAGTCTCTTATGATCCATTGTATTTCTGTGGTATCAGTCGTAATGTCTCCTCTTTCATTTATGATTTTGAGTACTTTCTCTTTTTTTCTTGGTTAGTCTAGCTAACAGTTTGTCAATTTTATCTTTTCAGAAAACCAACTCTTAGGTTTTTTTTTTATCTTTTCTGTTGTTTTTATATTCTCTATTTCATTTATTTCTATTCTAGTCTGTATTATTTTTTCCTTCTGCTAACTTTGGGTTTAGTTTTTGTTTTTGTCTTTTTTTTCCTAGTTCCTTGAGATGTAAAGTTAGGTTGCTTGGAACTTTCTTTTTCTTAATGTAGGCATTTATCACTATAAATTGTACTCTTAGAACTGCTTTTTCTGCATCCCATATGTTTCGTTGTGTTGTGTTTCTGTTTTATTTTGTCTCATATTTTTTAATTTCCTTTTTGAGCCATTGATTGCTCAGGAGTATGTTCTTTAGTTTATGTGTACTCTAAATTTTTCCAATTTTCCTCCTGTATTGATTTTTAGTTTTATAGTATTGTGGTCAGAAAAGATACTTGATATGATTTTAATCTTCTTGAAATTGTTAAGACTATTTTGTGTCTTAATATATGATTTATTCTAAAGAATTTCTGTGTGTGTTTGTGTGAGAAGAATGTGCATCTTGCTCTTATTGGACAGAATGGTCTTTATATGTCTGTTATGTCCATTTGGTCTGTAGTGTTGTTCAAATCTGCTATTTCTTTGCTGATTTTCTATCTGCATGATCTATCAACTCTTGAGAGTGTGGTACTAAAGTGCCCTCTGTTATTGTATTGCCATTTATTTCTTATTTCAGTTCTCTTAATATTTGGTTTATATATCTAGGTGATCTCATGTTAGGTGCATAAATATTTACAGTTATATCTTGTTGATGAATTGATCCTTTTATCATTATGTAATGATCTTCTTTGTCTCTTATGAACAGTTTTTGACTTAAAGTCTAGTTTGTCTGATTCAAATATAGCCACCCTGTTCAACTTAGCATTTGCATAGAATTATCTTTTTCTATCTCTTCTCCTTCCCCCATGTGTGTCCTTAAAGCTAAAATGAGTCTGTTGTCGGTAGTATACTGTTGGATCTTATTTTTGTGTTCATTCAGCCACTTTATATCTTTTTATTGGTTAGTTTAATCTATTTGTGTTTAAAGTAATTATTGGTAGATAAGGACTTATTGTCATTTTATTAATTTTTTTCTCACTGTTTTGCAGTTCCTTTGTTCCTTTCTTTCTCTTTTGCTGTCTTTTATAATTTGATGACTTTTTGTGGTGGTATGCTTTAATTCCTTTCTATTTATCTTTTTTTAAAAAAATATTTCTGCAACATAAAGGGGTCTATGAATCTTTTGTATATCTACTACAGGTGTTTGCTTTGCACTTACCATGAGGCTTACATAAAACATCGTATAATTATTATATCTTGTTTTAAGCTGATAGCAACTTAACCGTAATGGCATATAAAAACACTATACTTTTACTCCCCCTTCATATTTTTGATGTTATTGATGTTATAGTGTTTATCTTTTTTATATTATGTACCCATTCACAAATTATAATAGCTATAGTTATTTTTATTTTAATAATTATTATTATTTTTGAGAGGACAGATTCTTACTGTCATCCTGGCTAGAGTGCAGTGGCATCATCATAGCTGACTGCAACCTTAAACTCCTCAGTTTAAGCAATCCTTCTGCTGCCTCAGTCTCCTGAGTAGCTGGGACTACGGACACACGCCACCACACCTGGCTAATTTTTCTATTTTTGTAGAGATGGGGTCTCACTCTTGCTCAGGCTGGTCTTGAACTCCTGAGCTGAAGCAATCTTCATGCCTTGGCTGCCCAAGGATATGAGACATCTATTTGGGTATGATGAGGGAAGGAGCAACATAATTTATATTTAATGGTGAAATTTTGCAATAAGGAAAATAGTCAGATGAACTTTCTTAAGGTCCAGAGAATATTCTTGCTTTTAAAACTATAGTATAATAATTGTTCGACATTTTGAAATCTGTTTGTTCTTCATAGAAGGTGGTGTTCTTCAGGAAAATATTTTCTACTTTGTGCTGGTGCCAAAATGTAGTAAAAATTGATGACAGAAAAGGTATTTTAGACATGAAGGAGTAGATACGTATAGAGATAGGAGCTTGGAAAATACAACATGTCACTGAACTCAGTGATCTTTTATTTCATAATTAGGCATCTATGAGAATAGAGAGTGTCAGGAAAAATAAGAGCAGATGACTGGATGAAGTTATTATAAAACAGAGTTCAGTTCTTTAGGGGTCAGCTGAGTCAGCAGCAAGTGAAAACATGTGGGAGTTGGTTCTTGAATTCTTGCTTATTTGGGGATAGGTGATAAACTACAAAGAACAATTTGAGGTAATTACAGAAAAAACAATATTATGAAGGAAGAAATGCTTATGTAATATTCAGTTTAAAGGTAATCTTAAATAATTTTATTTATATGAGATTAGTTTAGGAAATCCATAACATTTTGAGGCCAGTATAGCATATTTTAATGCATATTGACATTTCTTGAGATAGAAAACATATGTTGTAGAATTAGTAATTCTAAATAATTTCTATTAGCACATCTCAAGATAAGCAAATTTTCTGAAAAATTATTGCTGCTTATTATGGAGAATTTTTAACTCTAATAAAAAATTAATTAATTAAGTTATTTATTTAGTATTTAGTTATTGGAACATCCATCCTGAAAAGACATACTGAATTTCACATTTGATTGAAAAAGAATCATCTACTCTCATTTATACATGTAGTAAGTATATTTTGGATTTAGTACATGAAATAAGTGTTTTGAATTTGTATATAAAATAAGTATGTCAGATAAGGCTGGTTCTCAATAGATAATAAAAAGTAAGTCCTAGTAGGAGTCACTTTATCTCTCTTATCCTTAGTTTTCATATTATAAAATGAGTGTGGGTTAATAGTATTACTGAAGCTTTTTTCTTCTCTAAAATTCCATGACATTGGAATTAGTGAGCTACATATTAATAAAAGGGTTTCAGCATGAATAATTTCATGACTTTTATAGTCAAGTTAATTCAAAAAGTAGAGCCTTATTTCTAGTATCTGTGGTATGGTAGTGGCCACAATGAGGGTGTGATGTTTAAAATATAACCCTTACCTCCAAAGGATCTCTATGTCACCTCATATTAAGAAGGAAATTTATAAAAATTACCACCATACAAGGAAGCGTATGGTAAATACTAAATGAAAAGAATACACAGTGCTATGGTGCTTTAGAAAAGGGACAGGTCACCATAGTAGAATGACACAAGGTGGTATTTAAAAGAAGTCCCTTTGAGGAAATATGTGAGTCATTTTCAGGGAGCCCTGCAGAAATTGAGAGCAGAATATCTGTCTAGCATATAACATAATGACTGTGTTACCACTTTGTAGACTGTATAGTGACGCTGGAAGGTAAGCTGTAATATTGCTGATTTGATTCTGATACCAGGCCTGAGGCTAGATCCCCATTCTGCCATTTGGTGGTCGTGTCTGTGAGCCTGAGCTTCGTCACGTGTAAAATGGAAATGATAATAGCTACCACAGAGTCGTTTGCTCATTTACTCATTCATTTATTCATTCGGTAACATTTAAGTGTCACTCTGTGACAAATTACTTTTGCAGACATTGGGGGATAAAGAATCGAATACCAGAGACAAGATCCTTGCTTCATGGAGCCTACACTTTCTACCTTAAGCAGGATATGTGGGGAAGACAGACAGACAGGCAGACAGATGGCAGAATAGCAGGGAGTAATATGATACCATCAAATTTCATAGAGTGATATGATGAGTGGATAGATACTTCAGAATAGGCAGTCAAGGAAGGCCTCCCTGAGGGAGTGACATTTAATGTCTGAGATCTGAATGACAAGAGGGAACCCACCATATGAGGGTCCAGGGAAAGACCTTTCAAAGGAACAGCTAATGCAAAAATCCTAAAATGCAGACAGGCTTGGGTTGTCAGGATTGAATGCTTGCTGTCCTTATTATTATTACTATTGTAATTGTTTGTGCAGGAAGATTTCCAGAGTAGCACTAGAATAGGATGCGGAAGCCACCTTTGCTTTTTAGTTATTCCTGAATGTTACTTGTCTGTTGTACCACAGGTTAGACTATCATGCCTTACGGAGTTATATCAACTAACAGCACAAAAAAATAACAAATAGTAATACTTCTGTAGCACTTTCTGTGTGTTGAGCATTGTTCTAATACTCTACTTGGCTTTTGTGTCTGGCTTGGAATAGGATTTGGATTCAGAAAAGAGACATTTCAAGAGACAAGAGAGGAGGGAAAATTTGAATGAATTGAGAGGAGTCATAATCCTAAAGAGACAGAATTGAGACTGCAGGTGATACGTTAAGGGGGAGGAAAAGCTTTTCTCTTGATAAATCTGTTCTCCAAATACCATTTTCCTATGTTTTGTTTTTAGGCAAGGGATAGTTTGGAGGGAGGAGGCTTGCCTGTAAGAAAAGGATGGGCTCCCGGTCAGGACAGGAGGTCATAACGGTCTTATCTGTTCTTAGAAGATCCTACGATTTGACCTTCACTACAGGAAAGTGAACCACTTTTCCAGTCTTCTCCAGAAGAACATGAGTCAGGCTGGAGGTGGAAGTAGTTGTCTGTTCTTACACCTTTTTCCTACCACAGCCTCCTGTACACTGTTTTGGGCACTGTGCTAACTGTGGGTTCATTGTTAAAACATCGAATGTATTCTTGCCCTCTCCTCCAAATCTCTTCTTTGCTTTTGGATGCCTTGACATTCCTTTAAGTTGGAGACAAAGTTTTGTATCAACTATATAGAGTTAAAAAGCATAAAAGGAAAATCCCCTTTTGAAGGTGCATGTTGATTTAAACCTATTTAAATCAAAGTCTAATCATTCAGTAAATAACCAAGAGTAACTGAATAATAACTGTTCTAATTGCAGAAAGATGAAAATTAACAGGGCTGTGGAGTACTTACAAGGTTGTGGGAAAATAAAAACCTGTGGAAGGCAATTTTTTTGGCTAACTTAGCACTTCTGATTAACATTGGCTTTCTTTGCTGTCACTTGTGCAGAGGCAAATAGAGCTGCTTGGAAATGTTTGTTTTTTTTTTTCTTCCCCAGATGAGTGTATACATCTGCAGCTTGGTGAGAATATCTGATTCTGTTATATGGTTTCTGTATACATTTTTGTTAAAAACAAGAGGTCTTGTAGGCAATGGTTTTCAATTCAGCTTTGTATCATAATCACTTGTGACTCTTTATTTTTAATTTAATTTAATTTTAAAAATTTATATAAATTTATGGGGTACAAGTGCTATTTTGCTACATGGATAGTTTGCATAGTGGTGAAGTCAGGGCTTTTAGGCATCTATCACTCAAATAATGTATATTGTACTCATTGAGTAATTCCTCATCATGTGCCCTCTACCCATCCCCTCACCCTCTGAGTCTCCATTGTCTGTCATTCTACACTTTATGTCTATGTGTGCATGTTATTCAGCTCCCACTTATAAGTGAGAGCATGTGATATTTGTCTTTCTGTGTCTGAGTTGTTCACTTAAGATAATGGCCTTCAGTTCCATCCATGTTGCTGCAAAAGATAGGATCTCATTTTTTTTGTAGCCGAATAGTATTCCATTGTGTATACGTACCACATTTCCATTATCCAGTCCTTGGTTGATGGACACTTAGGTCGATTCCATATCTTTACTATTGTGAGTAGTGCTGCTATAAACATGTGTGAAGTATCTTTTTGATATAATGATTTCTTTTCCTGGGTAGAGATACCCAGCAGTAGGATTGCTGGATTAAATGATAGTTCTATTTTTAGTTCTTTGAGAGATCTCCATATAGTTTTCCATAGAGGTTATACTAATTTACATTCCCACCAACAATGTATAAATGTTCCTTTTTTCCCACATCCTTGCCAACACCTGTTATTTTTTGTCTTTTTAATAGTCATTCTGACTGGTGTAACATGATATCTTATTGTGGTTTTAATTTGCATTTCTCTGATGATTAGTGATGTTGAGCATTTTTCATATGCCTGTTGATCATTTGTATGTCTTCTTTTGAAAACTGTCTATTCATGCCCTTTGCTCTCTTTTTAATCGGATTATTTGTTTTTGTTGTTGTTGAATTGTTTGAGTTCCTTGTAGATTCTTAATATTAATCTCATGTTGGATGCATAATTTGCAAATATTGACTCCCATTCTGTCTGTTCACTCTATTGATTATTTCTTTTGCTGTACAGAAGCTTTGTAGTTTAATTAAGTCCCATTTGTCTATTTTTGGTTTTGTTGCTTGTGCTTTTTAGGCCTTACTCATGAATTCTTTGCCTAGACCAATGTCCAGAAGAATTTTCCCTAGGTTTTCATGTAGTATTTTTATAGTTGCAGGTCTTACATTTAAGTATTTAATCCATTTTGAGTTGATTTTTGTATATGGTAAGAGATAGGGGTCTAGTTTCATTCTTCTGCATGTGGCAATCCAGTTTTCTCAGCACCATTTATTGTAAAGGATGTCCTTTCCCCAGTGTATGTTCTTGTCGACTTTGTCAAAGATCAGTTGGCTGTAAGTATGTGGCTTTATTTCTGGGTTCTCTGTTCTGTTCCATTGATCTACATGTCATTTTTATACCAGTATCATGCTGTTTTGGTTACTATAGCCTTGTAGCATAATTTGAAGTTAGGTAATGTGATACCTCCAGCTTTGTTCTTTTTGCTTAATATTGCTTTGGCTAATTGGGCTCTTTTTTGGTTCTATATGAATTTTAGGATTGTTTTTGTAATTCTGTGAAAAATGACATTGGAATTTTGATAGATATTACACTAAACCTATAGATCGCTTTTGGCAGTATGGTCATTTTGACAATATTAATACTTCTGATCCACAAGCATGGGATATTTTTCCATTTGTTTGTGTCATGTACAATTTCTTTCATCAGTGTTTTGTAGTTTTCCTAGTAGAGATCTTTCACCTCCTTGGTTAAATATATTCCTAGGTATTTTATTTTATTTTTTTGTTGCTACTGTAAATGAGATTACCTTCATGTGATTCTCAGCTAGATCATTATCATTGTATGGAAATACTACTGATTTCTATATGTTGATTTTGTATTCTGAAACTTTACTGCATTCACTTATCAAATCTAAGAGTTTTTTGGTGGAATCTTTAGGGTTTTCAAGTTATAGGATCGTATCTCAGTGAACAAGGATAATTTGACTTCTTTTTTTCCAATTTGGATGCCTTTTATTTCTTTCTCTTGCCTGGTTGCTCTGGTTAGGACTTTCAAATACTGTGTTGAATAGGAGTGGTGAAAGTGTTCATCCGTGTCTTGTTCTGGTTCTTTGAGGGAATGCTTTTAACTTTTCCCCATTCAGTATGATGTTGGCTATGGGTATTTTTGTAAATAGGTTTTCATATTTTGAAGTATATTCCTTGTACGCCAAGTTTGTTGAGGGTTTTATCATGAAGGGATGACGAATTTTGTGAAATTATTTTTCTGAATCTACTGAGACGATCGTATGGTTTTTCTCCTTAATTTTGTTTATATGATGTATCACATTTATTGATTTGCATGTGTTGACCCATCCTTGTATCACTGGAATAAAGCCTACTTGGTCACAGTCTGTTATCTTTTTGATGTTCTGTTGGATTTGTTTTGCTAGTATTTTATTGAGGATTTTTGTGTCTGTTCATTAGATTAGGCTATATTTTTCTTTTTTTGTGTGTCCTTGTCTGCTTTTGGTATCAGAGTGATACTGGCCTTGTAGAATAAATTAGAATTTCCTCCTCCTCAATTTTTTGGAACAGTTTCAGTAGGATTGGTTTTAATTCTTTTTTGTATATTGGGTAGATTTTGGCTGTGAATTCATCTGGTCCTGGGCTTTTCTTTGTTGAGTGTTTTTTGTGACCCTTTGAAAAATCCAGATTCCTGTATTACACCCTAAAGATTCTGACTAACAGAAACTTTAGTGTTTAGAATATTAATGTAAAAAGTCCCAGATCTGGTTTACTCATTTATCCTTATTTATAACCAGGATTTAGAAGAATGGCTTCAGAGGATTTATAAATAGAGATAACAGCATATTTTATGTTGTATTTGATGATATTTAATAGTATACCATATTGAAAAAGGTTTTACAGTTTATTTGCATTGGTGTGATGAATGTTTGCAATGTAACTTAGTCAAACCCCTATTATGTATTTACGTGTTGCTAAGTTGTAATGAATTCTAATATGAACCAGGCATTTATTTTACAAATACAGTTTGATTTTTTTACTTATCTAAAAATATGTGAATATTGGAAATAAAAAGTGTTTTTTGAATTAAAAAATATTGTATTGGAAATCTAATTGCTAGGTAGAATAGTTAGGTTCCATGTGTGATCAAAGTAGTGCAGATTCTGCTTGTGTAAGAAACTAAGTACAGATAAATATTTTACCCCTATTGTAACACTTTGGTACTACAACGACGGAGTTGAGTAGTTGTGACTGAGACCATATGGCTTACAAAACCTAAAATATTTCCTATCTGGCCCTTTATAAAAAAAGTTTGTTAACTCCTGAGAAAGAAAATTATGTTGTTTGTAAATGAGACCAGTTTTATTTCCAATCTCTGTACCTTTTTTTCTTTTTCTTGTCTTAATTTACTGGCCAGGACTTGGATAGGCTGTTCAATAGGAGTGGTGACAGTGGACATTCTTGCTTTGTTCTCCATCTCAGGAGGAAAGCATTCAATCTTTCACCATAAAGTATTTTTCATAGATACTTTTTATCAGGTTGGGGAAGCTCCCTTGTATTCCTAGTTTACTGAAAGTTTTTAATATGAACAAATGCTAAATTTTCTCAAATGTGTTTTCTGCATCAATTGATATGGTCATGTGGTCTGTCTTTTTAAAAAATTTTTTAATCAATACATAATAGTTGTGCATATTTTTGGGGTACATGTGATATTTTGATACATGTATGCAATGTGTAATGATCAAATCAGGGTGATTGGGTTATCAGTCACCTCAAACATTTATCTTTTCTTTGTGTTGGAAACATTATAATTCTTTTAGCAGTTTTGAAATATACATTGAAGTATTTTTAACTATGATTTCCCTACTGTGCTATCAAATATTAGAACTTATTCCTCCTATCTGTATTTTTGTACCCATTAACCAGCTTCTCTTTATCCCCCTTCCCCTCCATTCTTTCATCTATTAATATGGTGAATTATGCTGATTGAGTTTTCCAAGTTTGAACCAGCTTTGCATTCCCCAGATAAACCCCAATGGTTGTAATATGTTTTACACATATTACATTGGTTGTGATGTGTTTACATATGTGTGTGTATATATATATGATTTGAAATATATTTAAATATATATTTGATTTGAAGTTGATTTATCTATATAAATAGCTGGATTTGATTTGCTAATATTTGGTTGAGGATTTTTGTCTATGTTTATAAGGGATATTGGTTTGAGGTTTTTTTTTTTCCTTGTGATAACTTCTTTAGTTTTTGTATCGGGGAAATGGTGGTCCTGTGCAATGAGTTGGGAAGTATTCTCTTTAATTTCCTAGAAGATTTTTTTTATAACATTGCGTTATTTCTTTATATATTTGGTAGAATTTGTCATTGAAACCATCTGGCCTTAAGTTTTTACTTTCAGAAGGATTTTAACTACAAATTCAATTTGTTGAGTAAATATAAGATTTTTCAGGTCATCTGTTTCCTCTTTGATAAGTGTGGGTATTTAGTGACTTTGAAGGAATTGTTCCATTTAATCTAAAATCTAATTTTATTTATCTAAAAATATGTGAATATTAGAAATAAAAAGTTTTTTGAGTTAAAAAGTACTGTATTTGAAATTTGAAATCCAATTACTAGTCACAATAGTTAGTTTCTACCTGTGATCAAAGTATGTGAGTGGTTCAATTAATATGCATCAGGCTGTTGGCAGTATTTCTTTGTTATCCTTTTGATGTCTGTGGAGTCTGTAGTGATATTTACTCTTTCATTCCTGATATTGGTAATTTTTGTCTTCTATATATTTTTTTCTATGCTAGTTTACCTGGAGGTTTATCAGTTTATTGATGTTGAAGGACTACCTTTTGGTGTTGTTGGTTTTTAAATTTTTCTTTCCCCAATTTAATTTATTTATGCTGTTATTTTATTTCTTTTCTTCTACTTGTTTTGGGTTATTTTGCATTCTTTTTCTAATTTCTTAAGGTAGAAGATGAGATTATTGATTTTTGGATGCTGCCTTTGTCATATAATATAAGCATTTATAGCTCTAACTCTCCCTATGTATACTCTTTAGATGTATTCCACTAATTTTGATTTGTTGTATTTTTATTTTTGTTTAAAATATTTTCTATTTTAAAAATTCCTCTTTGGCTTTTATCCATGGATTGTTTAGAGGTGTGTTATTTTATTTTCAAATATTTGGGGATTTTTAAGATACATTTCTCTTGTTGATTCCCAGTTTAATTGTATTATGGTTACTGAACATATTTTTTATGATTTCAATTTTTAAAAATTTCTTTCTTTTTTTTTTTTAAGACTAGTCAAGTGCAGTAGTGAGAAGGGGGGAAAGTAGTAGAATAAGGAGTTCAATCTGTAACTGATCGTGAACAATCAAATGAGATAACTCACTACCTTCGGACTAGCCTCAATTTTTAAAAATTTCTTATGGTTTGTTTTATAATCCAGGAAATGGTTTATCTGGGTAAATATTCCATGTGCATTTTTTTAAAAATGTGATTCTGCTGTTTTTGGGTGGGGTGATATGTAAATATCACAGTCTATTTGATGATGTTGTTCCATTCTTCTACACCTTGCTGAATTTTTGTAAAATTTTTCTATTGATTACTGCAAGAGGAATGTTGAAGTCTCCAATTATAAATGTGGATTCATCTATTTCCTTCGTTTCTATCTGTTTTTGCTTCATGTATTTGAGACCATGTTGTTAGGTACATACAATTATAAGATTCTTATGTGTTCTTGTTAAATTGATCCTTTTAACATTGTGTAATGTCCTTCTTTATCCCTGGTGATCTTTTTCTTGCTTGGTAGTCTAGTTTGTCTTATATTAATAAAGTCCCTTCAGCTTTCTTTTGATTAGTGTTTTCATGGTGTATCTTTTTCCCTCGTTTTACTTTTAACCTGCCTGTATTATTATATTTTAAGTGGGTGTTTTTGGTAGGCAGAATATAGTTATGCCTAGTTTTTAATATAATCTAACAATCTGTCTTTTAATTGGTATGTTTATGTCATTTATATTCAATATAATTATTGATATATTTCAATTTATGTTGACCATTTTATTGTTTTTTGCTTGTTGTCTGCTTTTCATTCCTCTGTTTTCCCTTTTCTGGACATCTTTTGTATTATTTGAACATTTTGTTAGTATTTCATTTTTTTTTGTATCTCTTTATATGATTCTTTCAGTAGTTCTATGGATTGAGGTCTCTGTTTCTTGAATATAGTAGAAATGCAATAAAAATTTGGTTGGTTTAAACAGAACTACTTAAAAGTTAAGTAGTGATATTTACTCTTTATTTTCTTCTTTTTCTCTATTGTTTAATGCATTTGTGAATTTTAGTTTTCATTATTTGAAGTGATTTTGAAAATACACTTGAAGTTTGAGTATGGTTCAGAATTAATTCTTGAAAACAGTGAATTAAAATAGTTATATTTTCGTGACTTGATTGGATTACAGTACAGGTAGATATTAGAGATAATTATGTCTTTATATATGCCTGTATTCTTATTTTGTGTCTTTTAGAACCTAGTATTTTACTGTAAATATAATAATAATTAATAAAAAATTTGTTATAGGGGCCGGGCACGGTGGCTCACGCCTGTAATCCTAGCACTCTGGGAGGCCGAGGCGGGCGGATTGTTTGAGCTCAGGAGTTTGAAATCAGCCTGAGCAAGAGCGAGACCCCGTCTCTACTAAAATTAGAAAGAAATTAATCAGACAACTAAAAATATATAGAAAAAATTAGCCGGGCATGGTGGCGCATGCCTGTAGTCCCAGCTACTCAGGAGGCTGAGGCAGGAGGATCGCTTGAGCCCAGGAGTT
>CAUYRB010007944.1:0-28446 GCA_963574695.1 Propithecus perrieri | reverse complement strand
AGTCCCAGCTACTCGGGAGGCTGAGGCAGGAGGATCGCTTGAGCCCAGGAGTTTGAGGTTGCTGTGAGCTAGGCTGACGCCACGGCACTCTAGCCCGGGCAACACAGTGAGACTCTGTCTCAAAAAAAAAAAAAAAAAGAGCAGGCAGAGCTGATCCAGAGGAAGACAGAGGCCAACGCCAGGGGTCCTGCATGCAAGGCAAGGCTGGGGCACTGTACCCCACTGCTAACACCAGGCAGCAGGTGGACAACATAAAGATGTTTCCTTTTCAAACACAATGGATCCAGTGTCAGGAGACAGCACAGGGCCAGAAGGTGGGATGGGCACCCTCTGCCAGGCAGTCCCTTTCCCATCCCTGAGATGCCTGCCTTCTGGGAACTGCTCACTTGCTATTTTATTGGGAGCCTCTCCCATCTTCCCTCCTCCTCTCCCATCTTCCCTCCTCCTTACCCACACCTAAAATATAGAAAATGAAATTGGCCAGGTACGGCGGCTCACGCCTGTAATCCTAGCACTTTGGGAGGCCAAGCTGGGAGGATTGCTTGAGCTCAGGAGTTCGAGATCAGGCTGAGCAATAGTGAGACCCCGTCTCTACTAAAAATACAAAAATTAGCCAGACATCTATGGTCCGTGCCTGTAGTCCCAGCTACTGGGGAGGCTAAGGCAGGAGGATCACTTGAGCCCAGGAGTTTGAGGTTGCAGTGAGCTACGATGACACCACTGCACTCTACTCCGGGCGACGGAGCAAGACTCTGTCTCAAAAACAACAACAACAACAAAGTGAAATTATGAAGCCCCCTCAAAGTAGAATCAGTTGTGAAAAACCCCTTGGCATAATAGGCTGCCCAGAGGAGGGACAGCCAGCCCAGGAAAATAAGTTTCTAGCTACCTGGAGGGTGGGAATGAAAGAGGTAAGTTGTGAGGGCCCCTGGCAAACAGCCCAAGAGCAAGCCCTGGGTCTGGGGCAGCTAGTCCTACCTGCAGGGGAAGGCGCCAGCCTGTGTGAGGGAGGGGCTGGTGAAATGTCTGAAGCTGCAGCCCAGTGCTGCTTCAGAGCAGGAACCCTGAAGGAGATGGCTTAGAACCTTCGGAGTCCTCTAATTTCTTCAGCTTTTCTTCCCTCACTTGGCTAAAAGTCCTTTCCAAGGACAGGTTCCAGGCAGTCTCTCCTACAGCTCCCCCTTAGGGCAAAGGTCGGTCTCCCAGCCTGTTCTCTGGGCAGCTAATCACACCCCGCCCCTCCGGCCCAGTCTTATCTCTCCCAGCTGGCCTCAGTCCTTAACCCCACCCCTTTCACCTAAGCCCAGGGTCCCAAAAATTCCAAAGCTGTTCTCCACTAGGCATTGCCCAAGCTGTACCGCTCACCACAGTGAAGGGCTTCCCTCACGCCTCCAGGCCACACACTCCATTGTGAGGTCGCAGGAACCTCAAAGACAACCCCAATCAATGTTCCCAAGCGCTCAGGGGGCGCTGGGCAGGGTGATTAGACCCGAGTATTCAAAGCCTCCCTACAGCCTGCAAACACTTTGAGGGCAGGGAAGTGTCCACGTTAGTATTCTCTGGGTACACAGTCAACAGCCCGTGAATGCCAGATGTGCAGGGTAAGGTTTGGGCCAGGGTGCCAGCATCTGGATGAGACCCCAAGTCAATGGCAGCAACACAGGCACTCCACCAAGGCTGGGTTAGACGGGGGTGGGGGGCACATGGGGGAAAGAGCGATCCCACTGCAGAGGTCTGGTGGCACGCTATTGGTACCATCCTCCCCCCCACCACCTTTGAGATTCCATTTTCTTCCCTAACTGGTAATCACTGTAACCATCTTTCACCTGGCGATGTCTCAGAGGATGTGACTTCCTACTGCTTCCCAGGTTCCCAGAGCCCGAGCCCACCTGCCTCCCGCTCTCCAAGGCAGGGCAGAGGTTTGGTGATCACCAGGAGCCAGCCCACCGGTTTGCCACTCCAAGATGAGCGGGCTGAGTGCAGAGACAGGAACCCAGCCAGAGCCCTCACGCTCCTTTGAGGAGGAGGCTATAAATAAGTCAATCGAGGAAAACCGGGGTACCTCTCAGGGCGAGTGATGTGTCATTTCCAGCCCTCTGGGGGAGAGCGGGGGAGAAAGGAGGGAAACGGGAAGAGATGATACTGGAGGGTTTGCACGGATGACAAGGAATAGGGCTGTGCCCAGGGCACAGACAAGGCTCTTCCGAGGCTGCGCCAGGCAGAACCGCGAAACACTTGTCCCGGCGCAGAGAGCGGCTGTGTCAACAGCAACTACTACCGGCGGACCCGCTGGCACACCTCCGGCCACGGCAGTATCTGTCTCGGCGGGGAAGGGGCAGGCCCCATCCCCAAACCCTCAACTAGGCTGGCCGTCTCTTCCGGCCCCGAGGAGTCCCCGGAGGGACGAGAGAAGCCGGGGAACAGGCTCTGTGCAGCCGCCAGGAGCTACGGAAAAACTTCGCCGCGCACAGGCCCCGTGGGGACCGGCCGAGCCGAGGGTAGAGCGCGGCGGCAGCACCGGTCCCGCAGAGGCAGGCGGGCGGGGCGCGGGGGGCGGAGGCGGGACGCGGGGCCGGGCAAGGGAGGTGTCCGGACAGACGAGCCCCCTTCCGAGCCCCCTAGGCCCTCCTAAAACACTTCTTGAAACTTCGCCAGCGAGAGCGCGGCCGCCCTCGCACCTGGGCGCGGGCGGGGGGCCGGGCCGAGCGCTCGGAGGGGCAGCGGCCTCTCCTCGGTGGCCGAGCGAACCAGGCAGGTAACCCGACCTCCCGGCCGGGGCCGAGGGGACGGACACTCCCGGGGCGGGAGCGGGCTAAGTTCCGCGCTCCACCAACTTCCCTAGTCCCGGAGCCCGGCTGGGCTAGGTGCGCGTCGCCGGGGCCCCAAGAACCCGAGCCCCTCGGCGGCCGCTTACCTGGCTCGCGGGAGCCGGCGGGGTGCGCATCCCCGGTCCGGCCGCGGGTCGGTGCACTGCTGAGGCGCGGACGCCGCCGGGCGCGGGGCAGCAGACACGCAGGGACTTGGCGGGCAGCCCCGAGAGCGCAGGGAACAGTCCCCCGGCCGCGCCGCACTCGGTTCGGCTCCCGTTGAAGGTGGCGGCCCCGCCCCCGCCCGCGCCCGTTGCCGGGAGACCCGCGTGGGCCGTAAGGGCTCTTTGTATCAAAGCTGCGGTGACATCACAAGGCGCCCGGGCTCGTGGACGCGGGGGGCGGGGCCTCGCGCCGGGGCGGGGCCGGAGGAGGAGGAGGAGGGAGCGCGGCCTGGGAACCCGAGCCGCGGGGCGGGTCCCAGGTAACCCCGCCCCCAAGGTAGGGGCAGGTGGCCGAGGCGGCGCCGACCAATGACCGCGCCGCCGTGGGGCGGGCTCAGGCGACCCGGGCGCGCCTGGGAGGTGGAGCTCGCCAGGGGCTCGGGCCCGCGCCGCAGTCGCTGCACCCCGAGTTGGTGCGGCCCGGGCCCTGGGATTGGAGCAGGCGGAGTGTGCAAGCTCGCGCTCCTGCCAGGTGGGCGCTGTCGTCGCCTGCCCGTTCCACGCCACTCACTGTTGTCACCGCACTGCGAGATTCCGGACAGCGCTCCCCGTCTCACATTTGCGTACCCAAACTAAGACCTGCCAAGGTCCCGTAACACACACCGCCACATCACCACCACCAGCCTGAGTCTGCTGGGTCCTACCTTGATCTTCATCCTGAATCCCACCCAAAACTTTTCCAGTCTTTTCATGAAAAGTCAAAGCTATCTTTATAACCAGCCCAGGAACACAAAGAACAAGGGGCAACAAGCACCAAAGAACAAAAGAGAAGGACCCCTTCTGTGGAATCCTAGTAAATATTGCTTATGTCAAAAATGTGCCCCCCGCCCCATCACTCTTCTCCATGCTCTGGACTTTTAAAAAGGCAGAAATGTGATGAATGGAAATCAGCAAATATCACACATGTGGTTTCTCTTTGACTCGATGTTGCATCGTGTGATTCCAGGGGAGCGGATTTACCTTCCTAATTGGCTGGAAGCTACCTTTGCCTTCCCTGAGTCCTTACTGGCCAACAAAGTGGTGGGACCAGGGGGGCAGCCAGGTGCTTTGGTCCAGCCCCACCCTCCACAGCACCCACAGCGTCTCTGCCCGCTTCTCTGCTGTTTGCTCTCAGCTGCCTCCTCCCCAGTATCTCTCCTCCCAGTTAATTCCCAGCTGTCCCTCTGCTGACCATGGCCTGTCTCTAAGGCAGAGCAGCCCACTGGGGCTCCCAGAACTGAGAAGCACTGTCCAAAATGGGGCAGCGTTAGTGGCAAGGGCTGCGTGAGCAAGGAGCTGGAGCCATGGAGGGGAGGTGGAAACTCCACGCCTGGCAGTCTCCTCTGAACTTATGCTGTGCAGTTCAGGCTTCCATGTGCAGAGGCCAAATTGTTTCTCGTTACTGTTTGTGTCCAGCCCCACAAGCAGAAACCTAAGGTGACCATTCCTTCTCTGGGTTCTGGCTATTACCCAGCGAAGACCACAGGAGAAGGCCAGACTGTCAAGCCCCTTCCTGCCCCACCAGGGGCAGCCCGAACAACATTCTCAAGAGCTCTGTGGAAGGGGTTAGGCTAGTGGGTCCCTCTTTATTTTTCCCAAAGGTAGTGGGTAGGAAGCATCTTCAGGTATTTGTCCTAAAATGCAGCGTGACAGAGGAAGGCCACAGATGCACTGAACACTCCTGGGGGATCGCTTCTCAGCCTTTTGGCTAAGATCAAGCCAACACTCCTGGGTTTGAAGCCGGCCCAGTCGCACTCACGATAGGGAGTCATTTGTTGTTTTGGAGCCTCAGTTTCCACCTCTGCGAAATGGAAATAAGATCTTTCCTCTTTCAGTCGTGAGGTTTAAATGAAGTGAGAAAGTGTGTAGTACAAGGTCTACTGTGTTGCAGGTGCTCAATGGCAACAGTCCCTAGATGCTATGAGCGGCATTAATGAGCCCCCGCCTGTCTCAGTGGTTATGTGCATGGCTGCTGGCGCCAAGGGCCATAACTTGGTTTCACCACCTTGTAGCTAAATGACCCCAGGAAAGTTTAATTCCCATGGTCACAGTTCCCTCATCTGTAAATTAGAGATAATAGTAGTGTGTATTTTAGGATTATTGTGATGATCTGAATAATCAGGACCCATAAAATACATGGAGCAGAGCCTGGCACATAGCAGGTAGTCAATGAACAGCAGCCACCACCAATTACGCTCACGGCAAGAGGCTAGCAGGAGCAGAGCTGAGATTAGAACCTGAAGCAGCCTGTGGGGAAAGTGAGGATGCTGACTTTAGGAAAAGGCCTGACACCTCCAGCAGGGTCCAGGGAAGCAGTGCTAGTTGGGCGGGGGGCGGGGATGGTGACTGTCTGAGGGGCAGGATTGGATGGAATATGGGAACAGAGGGCTCCAGCCCAGGTTAGGACTTGGTGTCCGTGGTTCCGGTGGGGGCCAAGAGCAAGTTAACGGGCAACACAGTCCTGCCTTCTGAGCACGGCCCCACCTATGAGGCTGGGGGAAGGGAGGGTCTTATATTAGCCACCCTGGTCCCTTAGCTGTTTTAGATGTCATGAAATCCAACTATTTAAGCTAGGAAGACTCTGGATAAGTAACTCACGAACTCCCCTCTTCCCCATTTTATGAATGGGAAGACTGAGGCTTAGAGAGGGCTCACCGAGCCCTGGAACTCCCCCAAAGCCGCACGGTAAGATGGCAGCCAAGCAGGGACTGAAATTCAGGCTCCTGGCTGCTGGGGCAGGGCCCTCTCCTTCCTGCTTCCCTCACTGCGCTTTACCGATGGGGGTGAGACTTCACCTTGCTTGCCCAGCCCTGAGTCTCCTAAGGGATCTGACTTGCCTTTTCAGGAGAAGGAACAATCTCATTGAAAACGAAGATCCTCTCCCAGGGAATTTTCCAGAGTACGTATCCAGGAGTAATTTTCAGATGGCAAGTCGCTCTGATTCTTTTTATGTCATGAAACTGACTCTCCCATTGTTGATATGAGAACACTCCCGTGATGCTGGATGCCAAAGCCAGACAGAAGCAGATAAAATGTTGACAAGCAGGAGTCACGGCCGCCAGAAACTGACAGGTGTGGATCACCTGGGTGATCCAGGTGAGAAGAGAATAGCAAGTTCTCACTGTACCACGCTGCCGTCTACCTATGTCTAGTTTTTTTCCTTTTTATTTATTTTTATTTTTTGATGCCACCATGCAGCATTAGCTCAACATTAAATGGTGTAAAGAGGCAACATTTTGTACATGTTTGGGCCCTAAGGAAGGACAGGCTAAGCATATATGGTATCATGATAATTTTAGTGGGGAAAGAGCCCTTCTGAACGATACCTAGTGTTAAGATTAGCCAAGCAACTGATGCCCAACAGTGTTAGTGGAGTGAACAAACAGAGATCAGCTGACACAAATAGTATCACAGCTAAACAACAACAATGACAAAACTCTGACTCAGTAGTTCTCAAACTGCATTCCTTGGAATGCTCAGGGTTCTGTGGAGACCCTGCAAAAGGGAAGAGTTTCTCCAGGGGAACAATAAATGTATCTCCACTTCCGTCTGTTTTACATGTAGTCTTCTGTATGAAATTTCATGTGAACAAAGAGTTCCATGGTTTTAAAAATGTTTAAAATCACTGGTGTAGTAGAACCACTCATTGCCCAGATAGGGAAACCTCTGCATACGGAGGTTTCATATCCCATGAATACTGTATTTCCAATCCTCTGTGTTTGGTTGAAAAAATCCATGTATAAGTGGACCCTTGACCTTCAAACCTGTGTTGTTTAAGGGTCAGTTGTACCACTCCATGTGTGGAAAAGCCCTCCCAGTAGGTGGCTAGGACTCTGCCACAAACTCTTGTCTCTCACCTCTCTCTTTAGAGGCCCCTCGACTCCACACTCAGAAAGTGTCAGCGGCGACTGTTAAATCTCAGCTTTTGATCAGCTTTTGATCCAAGGTGGTAAATTCAACGTTTCCAAGCAGTGGCTTAGGAGAGGGACACTTGCAGGAGCTAAGCAAGTAGGCAGGACTCTGGAATTGCAGAGGCCTCTCAGCCCTGAGGCAAAGTCGTTCCCAATCTCCCACTTAGAAAACATAGGAGACCCCTGGGCCCGAGCCCTTCCTCTCCAGGAGGGACATGTCTGGGGACCTGCACTGGGCTGGTGTCTTCCTGGGAAGAAGAGAGTATCCACCACCACGCCCTTCTCTGCCTCTTCCACCAAACCCTGAGAGGACGCAGGAGGCCTGGGTTCTCGGCTCTCCTCAGCCTTCTGGGCCTCGGACTCCTCCCCGGGAAGGCTGTGGGTTGGATGGCACATCTTCAGGTTTCTTCCAGTTCTGCAGCCCCGTGCTAACCCTGGACCCAGGTGTGTGCTCTGGAAAAGAGGACCCCTTTCCCTTGGCAAACACCCCGGTGTGGTTGGTGACTGCCCTTGGGCCAGGGTGCCGTCAGCAGTTGGCCCCTGGGGCTGGGCTGGATGCTGGGCATACGGGGCAGGACCAGGTCTCACTGACTCTGGAACCCAGGCAAAGTCTTCAGAGGCACCAAGCTCTATTTCTGTCAACCTGAGCACACATGAACAATGGGTTTTCTTACTCATTCAAACCCAATGAGAGGGGAAAAATGGTGAGAAAACCCATGTTTCCTCCCTAGCAAACATCTCCTCTGACTCATTCAATCATCTGAAAGGAAGAGGCGGCAGGGGAGGAGGAAGCGAGCCAGGTCTCCTTCTGACTGGGTTGGGTGAGGGCAGGGAGCAAGAACTTCCTTCACTCTGGGCAATGTCAGGTGACCACAAACCCATGACAGCATAAATAGCTCTCCTCTCCCCCAGACGCCCCACCCCACCCTCCCACCTCCTTCCAGACTCAGGCAGCGGAGGTCCCAGCCCAGGCGCCATAGCCCATGTCTCTGATTCACTGTGGACTCAACTAAAAGCTTTTTAGGAGTGGACAACCCTTGAAAGCGGTGGTTCCCAAACTGCGCTGCAATTAGAATCACTTGAGGAACTTCAAAAACGTCAATGCCGGAGTCGTACCCTTGACTCAGCACTGGATAGCACCTTAATCCAAACGTCAGAGTGGAAGCCAGGGGTTAGCAGTTCTGAAAGACCCCCAGGTGATCTCAAGGCAGAGAAGTTTGGGGACTGCTTTGCTAAGGGCTTGCTGACGACAGCAGGTGTTGGCATGATGACAGGTGAGGGCTTCGTCTGTTCACTTGTTCATTCACGAGCAGTTAATGAAGATCTCAGTGCCAGACCCTGTCATAGGTGGCGGAGACACAGCTTTGAGCAATAAAGTCTCAGTCGATTCTCAGGGAGCTGACGATCTAGCCAGTGGGAGAAGTCAGACGATGAAAAAATAAATGACACACACGGTATGTGCTATGCAGGAAAAACAGGGTGAGGGATGGAGAGATTTGGAGGCAGGGGACCATTTTCACCATGGATTAGGCACTGATTTTTGCTTCGGGAAAGGATGCACCTGCTCACATCTGGGACTTTATCCTGCTCTCTGGACAAAAGAGTTTTCACTTGACCTCCTGCCCATCATGGGCCCCCCTGCCCGCCTCTTTCCCGTAGGCTGTTCCTTCGGGGCAGAGCCTGGCACCCCGGCACAGACTTGACTCCTCCTCCTCCCTGACTGTCAGCAATAATGTCTGACAAGCGCCTGGGCAAGGCAAGTAACCTGTCAAGGATGCTTTATGGGCAACCGCCGAGGGACTGTGGGGCGAGTAGGAGGTTCTGTGGAACAGTGGATAGAAGCCCCGGATTCGTGGCCTGTCCACGTCCTGGCAAAGGACAAGTCACTTCACCGCACAGAGCCTCGGTTTCCTCCTCAGTCAAATGGAGACAGTGTGACCAACTCTGTAAGACTGGCATGTGCATTCAAAGAGAAAATGTCAAAGACTTTTGGAAAGTGTTTCACAAATAGAAGGACATTTCAGAAATTAGTGTCCACGCCTAGACAGATGTGCAATCACAGTGCATTAAAGTTGGAAGGGATCCCATTTTACAAATGGGAAACTGAGGCCTAGAGAGAAGAAATAACTTACCCACAGTCACAAAGCTTGCTGGTGGCAAAAGGATCCACGCTGACCCCAGCAAGGGGAGACGGCTAGGAGTAGACTAGGCAGGTATGCTGTTTTAGTATAAAACTTTTTGCCACCTGTCTGCTAGGTAAACTCCTATGTATTCTTCAAAACTCAGGTGTGATTTCCCAGGGAAAGCCTTCCCTGTCTCCTCCAGTGAGAATAAATTGTTCCTCAGCTTCATGATCTCCATGCCTCAAACATAAGTTCTGTTGCCATGAGGAACATGCTGGATTGTCAGGATTGGCCTTCTGTCAGGTCCCCCTACCATAGCACAATTCCTGAGGATCCATAGCCTGGTGTCTTTGGACTCCAGGTCCTAACCTGTCTGGCACATAGTAGTCACTTGGGGAATGTCGGAGGCCCTGAACAGGACAGAGGGTCACTCATACCCAGACAGTGGAAAGCTGAGGGCCCATTTGGCTGTGAATTAGCAGGAACCTTTTCTGAAGTTCCTGAGATGGGCACTCGAAGGGAGAGAAACAAGGGTATGAGAGGGGCCTTTTTCAAGGTCTAGCTGCCCTCTTCCCAGAACATACCAGATCTTAGCTCTGAAGAGATACCCCTCTGCCTAACAGGAGCCTTGGACTGGGGCCCTGAAACCAAAGAGCGATCATTTCCCTGCAGCTTATTGTTAATAACAGCTACCAATTATTGAAGGTCTACTATGTGCCAGCCGCTTCGTTTCTTCTCATTTATTTTAATTCAGCAGTCCTGTAGGGTAGATGTTACTATACCCATATTACAGATGAGGAAACTGAGGCTCGAGAGGGTTAAGTGACATGGCCAGTATGGTAGAGTCAAGATTTACACCCAGATCTGCTGGCCAGTGTTCAGGACTCCCCGGTTGCCTCTCTTATTACACAACCAGCTCATTGACAGCAACTGGAAGCAACAGAAACTAATTAATGAGGGTGATAACAGAGCATGAGCAATTAAGGGCCTCATGCTCCTCTTTATCATCCTTGGGAATCAGCCGTTCACTGTGTGGCTTGTCAATATATTAATCAGTTGCAGCCCACACCAGGCCTCTGCGATCGACCCACATACACCTCTGTGATACCACCAGGGGAGTGTCCTGGCCTCGTGGGTGTGATGACGGCCTGCCTGCCCCACCTGCTGGGTTCGAACTGAGGACTGGGTACTACCTGGTATAGACTTGGCCGCCGCCTTCTGTCCCAGTTCCAAGCCCAGGGAGATGCATCCTGGCATCTCCCTGGGTGCCACCAAACGAGATAAGCAGGCTGAGGCCAGGGCTCTAGGGACAGAGGGAGGGAAGCAATATTTATTGCTTCCAAAGATATGTTTTATGGGACTTTCATCCCACTCTGAAAGCAACAAAGTGCTCTGTGATCAAATTAGCAGGTAAAATTCTTTAGTGCCCCTTGGAGATGTCACAGAGCACCTCGGCAGGAGAGAAACCTGCCTAGCTTCTAACCCAGGGCTGCTGGGGTTTGGATGGGATCTGTCTTCTCTAGCACCACAGGGACTCAGTGGTGTGAGGAACACACTTGGGAAAACAATGTACCAGGCTCCTGACACACACAGAAGGCAGACGTTATTATCTCCATTTTAAAGATATTAATAGCAAATGCCTCCATAGCACTTAATACACACAGGCTCTGAACTCATTTAACCCTTCCGACAGCCCTATGAGGCAGGTGCTATCCCCATTTTACAGATGGGAAGCTGAGGCTCAGAGAGGTTACTCAAAGACAGGAAGCTAGTAAGTGGAGGGGCAGCACTCGAACCCGGGCAGCCCGGCTCCAGAGACCACGCACCTAACCATTATACTATGAAAAAAGAGACGCGCAGATTCGTAAAGAACCTTCCCCAAAGTAACCACCGTGGAACCGAGACCATCCATCCCGTCACTGCTTCATTGACTCAAACGGCATTCACGGAGCGGAAACCACAGGACAGGCGCCGTGCTGGCCACCCGGAGATACAGACGAACGAGATGCAGCCCTGCCCCGGAGCTGCCGGCCGCCTGTCCAGGCCTCTCTGACACCAGAGTGCTGCTGTTTTCCACGCAGCTCCTCTGGACACCCAGGGCTGTGCCGTCAGCTGGTGCCCTCCGGCTCACTAGCACGTGCACACACCTGTGGGTGCTGGGGGCGTGACCTCACCAGAGAGGCCCTGCCCCCGGACAGCTAGGCTCCAGACGCTGCCTCGGCCGCCCCTAGAGCTTCGTGTCCTCCCAGCTGGGGTCTCTCATCTATATCTGATGGGTTAAGGAGGGTTATGGGGCCCCCACACCCAGCTCCCCTCCAAGCCCAGGCTCCCTCCCTGGCCCCCCAGCTGAGCACTCAGGCTGTGTTCTCTGCTGGCTCACCCCCAAATCCCCCCCAGAGCTGCTCTCCACCAAGGCCTCTGAAGCCCTGAGACCCCTCACCAGAGTGACTGCCCCTCCTCACAGTCGTGTGGGCGCTCCCTGCCGCCCTGTTCTCAGCCCACCACTGGGCCCCCCCGCAAAGGACACTCCAAGGTGGCGGTCATTAATCTCAGGGATTTAGCCCCCTCCTGAGAGGAGAACAACTTTTAGACAAGGATGGTGGTAGACAATGACAACTTTACAGCTTTTTTGGGTCAGAAGGACACATACGGAAGGGCTGGTAATTTCACTTTGAAAGCAAACACAGTTGTCTCCTAAATTATCTCAGTGATGCTGCAATGAAAACACACCCCAAACCACAACAAACCAGAAGTAGGGCTGCAGGCTCCGTGCTGTAGAGAACGCAGTGGGGCCCCGGAGAGGGCCGTCGGGCAACCCGGGCCTGGGGGAGGCTCTCTTGGCCTGTCCAAGTCATCCCCTGAATAAACAGGAGGCCGCAGCAGCTGATGGGATGGGCTCCTGTCTCAGGCACACATACCTCCTCTGCGGCTTCCCTTCCAGGGCTGGGCTCCGCAAAGGAAAACCAAAGGCTCCCGGCCCAGAACACTGAGCCAGTGTTCCTCCCACTTAGGGGAAAACCACAGCCCGGCCCCACCTCTGCGGCCGCAGCCCAGGCAGGCTGAAGGAGCTGCTGTGTGCAGGTAGAAACCAGAGAGACCCGGAGCCCACGGTGCCCTAAAAAAGAAGCCTTTCTTCCAGGCCAGGTCCCCTGCTGTCCCCACTGGATCACAAGGCCACGTTCATGGGGTGAAGCCTCCTGGCGCCTGGCAAGCCCCGGTTTAAGCCCCACCCCTGCTACTTACTACCCGTAGCTTGCCTGGTCTTAGCTTCAGTCTCTTATTTGAAAAATAGACTTAATAACACTACAGTGGATTTCCATTGTTTGCAGTAGTTATGTTCTACAAGGTCACCGCAGGCGATGAATCAGTGAATACCGAACAGCTGCTCCCAGGGGAAACAGCGGTTTTGATTCCCGTGAACCTCTGATCACAACACTTTCATCGACGGATCAATACTCAACGTCGTCGTAAGCATGTCTCTGTTTGACAACACCTTTTTTAATATATGTTGATCCATTAACACTGAACTCACACTCTAACTCACGCCTGAGCTTATCTAACACCGATATTTTCTCCACAAGGCACATCACAGCCTCCTTCCACTTAGAAACACTAGACAGCGCTTGAGAGTGAAATCACCAACAAAAAGCGCAAAAATGCAGAAAACGTGGCACTGAAGAGAGACCCGTTTACGACAGGAGAGCTGAAACAAGAAGGCAGTGTGTGGCCTTGTTTGACCTCAGCTGGGAACGTGCGTGTTGGGCCACTCAAATTCTCACCACCCCAAGCACGTTTGCAAATGGCCGTGAATGCACCTCGCGTGTTGATTTGGGGGTTAGGAACCAATTTTCGCAAGCAGGCAAATTAGCAAATACAGAATGTGCAGATAACGATCAATTGTATCTGTGTTACAGGGTTATTGAGGGGTGGGGGAAGGGTCGTTGAATGACAATGCGTGATGAATACTTGGCATAGCGCGAGTTCAAGGAATATTTTTATTGTGACTGCTATTACTTGATGGACATACCACGTTTTGACAGCTCTGCTGCTCCCTCTGCTTGGAATGTCTTTCCTTGTGCTTTTTCCACCTAATGAAGCCCAGAGCCGCGTTTGACTCGCACCTGTGCCCTTTGCCGGCCGGGAGACCTGCAGGCTGAGCTGGTTCTCCTCTCTTCTCATCCTCCCATCTCCAGCACTGCTCCCCGCTGCTCACGTGCAGCTTTGCAGAAGTGACCAGAAGAGACCTGCCTCCTGTCCCCCTGCCAGGTCTGCATGCCCACCTGCACAGTCATTCCTCCTGATACGATGCATTGATTCACAGATAGTCCGTCTGGGCCCTGGCCCCACCCCCTCGAAGGTCCTCTCTCCTGCGGTCCCCCCACGGCACCTTCTGCATCCATTTGTCCTTCTCTACTCGTTCATCTCCTTACCAGATTATGCCCCAGCTTCAAAAATCCCTCCCTAACTAAACACCACAGCAGTTGAAAATAGTTAACTAGAGTGCCATGGGTCCTCACTGTCCCTGAGCAATCCTCCCAGCGCCTGGCCCCTGGCTCTCTCCTTTAACCACTTTCTAGCCTGGCTCCAGGGCACCCCCCTCCTGCTCTCTCCGGCCTCCCTGCAGTGAGTCCTCGGTCTCTGAGGCCAGCTCCTGGCTGGTCCTTGGCTGTCAAGGTTGCTGTGCCCTGTGCTTCAGTCCTTTCCTCCTCTTCTCTGCCGGGGGGTCTCATCTAGCCTGAGGCTTTGCAGTCCTCCAAACGCTGGCGCCTTCCCCATTCTTATGCCCAGCCTGGACCTCCTCACTGAGCTCCCGGCCACCACACCCACCTGCCTGTGGAGGCAGCTGGCTGGGGAGGGTCTTGGGGCCTGGCCTGTGAGGGCACAAGGGACGTGGGGTGGGGCGGAGGGCTGCACTGCGCTGCAGCTGCAGTGGGCCTCAGCCGGGACGGCCCTTCAGAGCTGTCCCAGAAAGAGGCAGGGGACAAAACCCCATGTCCCCACATGGACCAGCCCCAGGAAGCATCTGTAATCTCGGGCAAGGCAGCCCCCTTAGCCCCTGGGGAGGGTCCGCTGTGGCCGACACTGCTGGCAGGTGGAGGACGAGGGCTTCAGGCCTAAAGGGGATGTGGACCCACATGGCAGCGTGTGGACAACTTCGGCTGAATGTCCACTGGCATCTCCAGTTAACACGTCCACAACCGAAATGTTCAATTTCCCTCCAAACCTGCCGCCTCCCTCAGTCTGCCCCCACCCCCACCCCCAGCCCACTCAGCAAACGGCACCCACATCCACCCAGGGGCCCAGGTGAGAACCTTGGAATAGCTCCTGGTGACTCTCCTCCACCCACAGCAGCAAGTCCTGTCAGCTCTGGCCGAGCCGACTGCCTCCTGCCACCTGCCACCAGCCTGGACCGAGCTGCCACCTTCTCTTCCCTGGACAAACGCAGCTTCCTGACTGGTCTTCCTGAGTCCAGCGCAGTCTTCCTGCTGCCACAGGGATCTCTTTAAGACACCAAGCAGGTCTTGTCACTCCCAACTGAAAGCCCTCCCCTGGCCTCTGTGACTGTAAACATACCCCAAACTCCTGCCCTGCACCCTCAGACATGTCCACTGCGTCTTCCTTCCATTGCCCCTCCCCATTGCTCAGCCTTCCCGTGCCTCCCCCCTCAGCTGCAGCACCCTGGCTCACGCCACCCCCCCAGAGAAACACCCCCACCTTCTCTCTGCTTTATTTCTTCAAGGCACTTGCGTTACTGGCTGATTTCCGTGTTTGTGGTCTTGCCTTCTCCCCTTGAACCACAGTTCTCTGAGGAAGGGGCCTTGTCCTCCGTGGGCAGGTGCACCCCTGGTGCCCCACCTGTGCGTGCACAGCGAGTGTGTGGCTGAGGTCTGTCCTGGCCTGGCTGCGGGGCCCCTGATGTGAGTGTTGAGCAACTGGCAGTGGCCCTGAATGAAGCCTTTATGACGATGACCGTGACTCAGCTGTCAAGGCCCAGTTGGGCTGCCAGCTCCCTGCAGCTCACCCGACCCCCAGGGCAGAACCAGCCGTTCCCTCACCGGTTCCCGGTACCGTGCACAGCGGGGCATTCACCACGTGGCACTGCACAGTGGTTCTTTGTGTGTCCCAGGCCGGCCAGCCCCAGGGCAGCGCTCAGCCAAGGTCTGGGGAATGACCTCAGGTGAATGGCCCCCTTCCTGCTCCGTGACTTGGCATTTGAGGGCTTAAGCCAAGGCATCCCATCACCTGACGAGGCTCCCTGCTTTGGGACACGAGTCCGAGCCCAGCCCACAGGGCTCACTGCCAATCTGAGCGCCAGGCTCCCCAGCTGGGCAGTAACAGAGTTGGGGACTTTGATCTCCACACCTGGCACCAGGAGCCAGACTGTCACCTCGCACCTCCGGTCAAAGCCTGCTCAGTGGAGGACTGAGGACATGGCCACCTCTCTCTCCTTCAACAGACCTGACTTGGAAGCTGGGCTCTGCCACTTACCAGCTGGGTGACCTTGGGCAACCTGCTCAACAGCTAAGCCTCAGTTCTGTTATCTGTAAAATGGGGATAATCACAGTGTCTCTCACGAGGTTGCTGGGGACTTGAATGTCTCTAAAGCACTCAGTGCGTGTGACCTCGATACATATGCACATGGTTATCACGGCTCTGGCACTGGGTGACGCAAGTAAATATTATGACCCTGGAAGCCCCATTTTCCCCAGACATACTCTGTCACAATGACTTTAAAACATTTGCTTTTAACAAGGGCTAACAGAAACAGGAAACACTTCTGTATTTAAAAATGATAAAATTGATTTAGAAAATAAAACTTCTACAGAAAACCCCATCTCCTATGTGGGCCATTACCTCCTCTTTAATCACCCTTCTCACAAACTCCTGTCACTCAGGGATGAGAGTCCTAATGGGTTCATTTGCCTCTCTGAGCCTCAACGCTCACGTCTGTGAAATGGGAACAAAAGTACCTGCCACACAAGACGGTTATGAGGCCCACTCAGTATCAGGTTTCAAGCATCTGGCAGAGCCCACCCTTAGGCATGTGGTAGGTGCATAAGAAGCATCTGTCCCCATGGCGCCCCACCCCCGCCCATCTGTCACGTGTCTGCTTCCCTCTGTCGGATCACAAGAGCGATGCATCACCCATTCCCCCTTCTTCAGGCCTGTTGGGAAGCCCAGGGATAAACTTGTTCCCCCACTGTAGTTTCCTGGGCCCAACATTTGGGCTCTCCCTGCTTCCCTGCTTGTTTCTGAACTCTGGCCTCTGTCTCAATGGTTTGTGTGCACCTGTGTCTCTTACTGTGAGCACCTCCAGGGTGACAAGCAGCAGAGGATCAGTTCCCCTTCCAGGAATGAATGAGCCATGTGGGTAGACCAGAGGCTGGGGGGCCGGGTCTGTGCAGCTGTACCCAGGACACAGGTGCACGAGGACCATGGGGGAGTTCCTGAGTCTGGGAGAACAGTTCCTGTTCTGGGACTCTGCTGCCCAGGGAGGCCACAACCACTTTGATAGTGGCAGGCAGAGGATGTGGGGATGGGTCCCAGAAGCATCGATGCTCGGGGCTTCAGCTTCTCCCACGGTGACCATGTGACCTCTGAGAAGGTCGTGAGTCTGCGAGGGCACCCCTGCCTCTGTGTCACCACGCGGCGTAAAGGAAAGCGCTACAAGGCAGGCAGGTGGAGATTTCAATCCCAGCACCGCCATTTAGAACCTATGTCAGCTCCACTAAAGCCACTTCCGCCTGGGTCCCCATTTTCTCATCTCAGAGTTGCTGAGAGGATCAAATGGGATAATATTTGCTCAGATTTTAGTTGGACCTCGAATCGTTTTAGTTGCTATTAACGTCACCACGCCAGACGGCCTTGCAGATGCACACGCAGAAACTGAAAGCAAAGCAGCAATGAGGATAATAAGAATTCTTTCCTCCTCTTTTGCAATGTCTCAGAGAGGCCTTATACCCCAAGTCAAATTTATTTCCTCATTTTTCTTTCCCCTAGATATCACCTAGCTTTTTCATAGCACGCATCCTCATTCCATTCAGAACTGCCTATTTATGTGATTAACTGATTTTCCGGTTTCCCCTCCCAGACTGAAAGCTTTAGGAGGGGCCATCTGTACCCCAGGGCTCGGAACAGCACCCGGCCCATCAGAAGCTCTAAGCATCAGATGAGCTAATGGATGAATGTACCGAGTGCACAGCGTCTGCCTGTACTCTGCACACGGCTGACGCCATGACAGCCCCGAGAGGCAGTAAGAACGGAAGCTAACATTTACGAGGGGCCTCACTCTGTGCCAGGCACTGTTCCAGGGGCTCAGCAAATAGCAGCTCATTCAGTCCTTCACAGTCCTACAGGTAGGTGTGTACGCATCTGGATTTGCTGTGAAGCTAACAAAGCTTAAGCTTCTAGAACCCTCACATGCTTCAGAGGGGCCCTGCCACGGTCATGTGTTTTGTAAAATTTGCAAAAGTAAGATATGTTGAGATCCTTTACCTTAAAAAGGGATCTACACATTGTAAGAGCTTTGGGCCTCACACAACCTCGATCTCCCAGAGTATGCATTGCTCTGCCCATTTCACAGATGAGAATGCTGAGACTCAGAAAGATTAAGTAACCCGCCCAAGGGCTTTCCGAGCCAGGATTTGGATGCAGGCCTGCCTGTCTCCAAAGCCCTCTCTACTCTGCCACAGGCCTCCCAAATCTAGGCAAAGGAGCCCAGGACAGTGGTGGCATGTGTCTGGCCAAGCTATGTGGGTTTCTGAGCCAGGGGCAGAGGTAAGGAGGGAAAGAGAGGCTCTGATCAGAAGGGTCCAGAGCCCAGAGCCCTGACCAGCTACTTGGCTTCAGAATCCTGCTAAATCTGACCCTCTCCTCCTCGCCACCCCCTTGTGACCCAAATCTATTGTTTGCTTTTCCAGCTTCTGAAAGCACCCAGTGCAAACCGCAATGGATCAGTGTAGCTCACCCCAAATAAACCTGCTCTCTGTCCCCTTCCCCTTCCTGGGCCCCTCCTTCGGGCTGCATGGCCCAGTCCTCTCTAAAACCAGGCTTGGGCAAACAAGAGCTGGCAGGCTAGCCCTCCAGGGCAGCCCTCCCCTTGCTGTTTTGCAAAGGGCCAGTGTCAGCTGCCCAGGCATTCAGTTACCTTCATTAGAATGGGCCCCAAGCTGGGGCAGATTCTATCACAGCAGGGAGGAAAGGAAAGAAAAAGAGCAGCCATGGAGCTGCCTTCTCCGAGTCCTCCGAGATGGGGAGGGGAGGACGGCGTGTGCCAGTGTGCCAGGCCCAGCACGCCACAGGCCTGAATGGCCTCGCTCAGTCCCTCAGTCCTCAGAGCAGCCTGGGAGGGGAGAGAGGTACTACGAAGCCCATCCTAAGGCTGACGATCAGTGGGCATGCAGAATTCCTGTCGTGTCCCTGGACCAAACTTAGCATGGGGACCACTCAGAGGAGATTATATTAGAGAGAGGAAGATGGGGTGGGGTAGGGTAGGGGGAAGCCAGATGCAGAGATATGGTTTAAGGACACCTTGCCTTAACTCTATTTTCTTCCCTAGGCGACAAAGTGGTCTTGCTGACAACCGAGAACCTGGAGAGGTGCTGTCTGAAAACATTCTCTTACCCTAAAATGCAGAGATGCCAAGTGCAAATTCTTCCAGGAATTGGAAATAAGCATTGGGTATAAATGAGCACTGGCGTCATACAAACCGAGCTTTCGAGATTGGCGGCGGCAGCATCCCTAGCGGCCTTGTGTCCCCATGAGGGGCTTTGAGCTGCTGTGGCTCAGTAGGGCCCTGTGGCTTCCAGAGACTCTGCCTCCCTGGCTGACGGGACCAGGGAACTTACCCGCCCCCGGAGCACGTGGGAGAGTGCACGAGTGGGTGGAGGAGTGGGAGGGTCTTTTCTCTCCAGTCTGAAACCAACCTGGCAGAGCTGCAGTGGGCCGTAGGAGTGGAAGGAGGCAGGTGCCCAGGCAGGGACTGTGTGGGCAAGGGTGGGAGCCCCAGCCAACTCTGCCACTTAGAACTATGCAACCTTGGCAGAGTTCCAACCTCTCTCTGAATAACTTTCTCCGCCTGTAAAATGGCATAATAATAGCTAACATTTATATAGCACTCGCTACGTGCTAGACACTAAGCTAAGCACTTTATACTAACTCATGTAATCCTCACAGCACCTTAGGAGGGAGGTATCACCATCCTCATCCTACAGGTGAGGAAACAAAGGCATCGAGGTCACACAACTAGAAGTGGTAGATGTGATTTGATCCTGGGCCGCCTAGGTCCAGAGCGCATGTGCTTAACCACGACAAGACACCATCTCTGCCCCCTTCACCCGGGTCCCACTGTTGTCAGGTACACCAGATGAGTGATGCTGTGAATGAAAGTAGATTAGTCTGGGGCTGGGATTTTTTTTTTTTTTTAAAGAGACAGGGTCTCACTATGTTGCCCAGGCTGGACTCTAGTGGCTCCATTTCCCACCTGGGCCTGTTCACCCCTCGTTAGGAAACCTGATGGTTCCCCACTCCGGGGAGGTCACATATTGATGTTGAACTTAGTGCAGACACCTGATCGGCATAGCTCACTGCAGCCCAGAACTCCTGGGCTCAGTGATCCTCCTGCCTCAGCCTCCTGGGTAGCTGGGACTACAGGGGCATGTCACCATGCCCAGTTGGGGCTGGATTCTTGAATTGTGAGTTTTGATGCAGGACCGATGAAGCGAGGCCCAGAGCACAGGCCTAGGGCCTTGGGACCAATGTGTAGAGTGATTCTACAACTTTGGTCAGGGGACCTTGCTAAGGATGCAGATTCCTAGGTCCAGCCCGGATCCTGAGCCAGTCAGTGGGGCCCAGGAGGCTGCATTTAACATGGACGCACTGGCTGAAGGGTGAGAACTCCGGCGCACCGACCTTGATTCCTTCCCGGCTACAGCACAGGACGCAGGGAAAAGACCTCAGACCTGAAGCCCAGAGAACCAGGTTCCAGTCTGGCCCAAACCCAGCCCTGGGGAAGTCCTGGGCCCCCTGCAGCCTTAGTTTCCCCCTCTGTAAGATGAAGATGTTACCACAAATCGTCCCCACCGACTCTGCCCTCAGGCCTAGAGGAGAATATCCATTACTCGCCCCTATTTCCTCCACCTTCTGTATGGAGGCAGCAGTACTGATGTTTCCCTTTGATTCTGGGCTCCCAGAGGGAGGAATAAAAATAAAACAACTATGACAGTAACAGCTGCTCTGTCATGAGTGGGCCCACGCGGTGGGAAGAGTGCCACCAACTGCTGGGCGGCGTGGCCAACTTCTGCTGCTTGATCAGCCCAAGAAAGCTGGGGAGTCCCCCACACTGACAGCGCAGGTCGCCTCGCAGCCACACTCGAACATGTGCACGGAACGCTCACTGCGCCTGCGGGGCTGGCACGGGGGGAGAAGCCGATGGACGGAAGGGAAAGGCATACGCCGGTGGCCTCTGGCCTGGGGGAGAGGGGTGCAGGGTGCTCTTGCTACCCAGGGGGCCCAAGATGCGTGGGCCGGCTGAGAACTCTGGGCCTCCTGCATCTGTGCCCAAAGCCCTCAACGCCCCCAGCCTGATCTAGCGCCCGCCACGTGCCGGGGCACTGTGGGATTCCTGTCACCTTCTTTACGTTATTTCACCTGTAGCAGGGGCGTACTGGTGTGCCCAGTTTACAGGGAGGGGAACGGGGGCTCAGAGAGGCTAAAGGGGCCGTGTGGGGCAGCACAGCTGCCAAGTCCAGGGCTGGGGCTCAGACCCCGCCTGCCTGGAGTCCGGGCTCTCCACCAGTGAGCTGCCTCCCAGCGGGTGCTCCTTACATAATGGGACTGTGCTCCCTGGTTACGTGTTAACGCCTCCCCACTTTGACGGCTTAAGCTTTACTGGCTTCAGGGACAGTTTGTGGAGTCCTGAGCCGGCAGCCAGCAAAGTAAATGCAGAGGCGGCCTCATGATCAGAACCGAGTCAAGGCTCTTGTTGGAGGACCAGAGCTGAGGCTGAGGATCGGGAAGGAGAACTTTCAAGGAGGCAGCGTGGAGGGAGCAACTCTGAGAGACCGGCCTGGGAACTGGCGTTAGGAACTTGGGTCCTGGTGCAGGCTTTGCAGCCAGCCAGCTCTGTGACCTGGTGACAGTCCCTTGTCTCCCTGTGCCTCACAGGGGCTGTCCCAAGACTTTAAGTGCTTCCCTGTAAATGTAAAAGCTGATACTCCTGACATATCTAACGTTCACCCATCGGTGCAGCTGGCCGCACATTAAAGTCACGTGGGGAGCTTTTCAAACCCCCTCCCCACGACGACCAGGCCAAACTTCAGACCTATTAAATCGGAATTTGGGAGTAAGACCCAGGCATCAGTAGTTGCTAAAGCACCCCAGGTGATTCCAATATGTGGCTGAAGTGCAGACCCGTGACCTACACAAGTGCATCTCCAACTTTACTGAGCGTACGAATGAATCACCTGGTGTGTTAAAACGCGGACTCCGATGCCAGCCCCCAGGTGATACATGGACCACACCGGGAATGGCAGGGACCTAGAATATTCCTAAAGCATGCTCCAGAGGGGAAGAAAGCCTCCCTGGCCGAGTCTGTCTGGACTGTCTCATCGCCCTGGTTGACAGTCCTGGGGGTGCTGGTATATTAAAGCTCTGAGAAGTCCTGAACTGAGGAAACTCACGCATTTTTGTTTGACCACGCAGGGTTTAGAGCAGCGCCTGGTGCGCGGCCAAGTGCTAGATGAGTGCCTGGTGTCGTGACGGTGGTTCTCAGCTGCGCGCTTCAGGGATCGGCCGAGGGGCGTGTGGGCAGACGGAGTGTGGACGGCAGATGGTGTCTGTCTGAGTCAAAGGCCAGGCCCGGCTTGCGTGTGAGGCGGGGCTCCTGCCTCCCTTGCACACTGCACCTCTGTGGCAAATGACCTTAAGGTGTTTATCAGCCTGACCTTGAGGGGCTGCGAGGCTGGAGGTGTGTGTGGGGTGCAGGTGGGGGGACTTTGAAGATGGTGGGGAGCTATGGGTGGGGGTGAGGGGGCTGTTGGGGAGCTGTGAGTAGGGGTCCCTAGGCAGTGGGGGGTCCCGGTGGTGTCTGTGGGGGCTGTGGAGGCTGTGGGTGGTGGGCGTCCACGTATAAGGGGACTGTGGGGGGCGGCTCAGCACATGACCCAGCACACGACCCAGCACACTGTTGTTCCTTACGAGCCACGTAACTCCTGTGACATGACGAAAAATACACACGCAGCTGGGCATGGTGGCACACGCCTGTAGTCCCAGCTACTCGGGAGGCCGAGGCAGAGGATGGCTTAGGTCCAGGAGTTTGAGGCTGTAGTGTGCCATGATCGTGCCTGTGAGTGGCCCCTGCACCCCAGCCTGGGCAACACAGTGAGACTCTGTCTCTAAAAATAAGAATAAAAACAAAAATACAACTTTGTGAAAAAATAGTCCTAGAGAAGGCCACCTGCTACCACTAGTCATGGAAGGAGAGAGAAAATGAAGAGGTCCAAGAAATTAATGGTTCTTTGCCAGAAAACAGAAGCAAAGTCGTAGTATTTATAGCCACCAACATTTCTAGCACTGTCTCGCTGTCAGACTCCAACACATCCTAACGCACGCCAACGGCTTCTGCTTTATCTCCCGACTCTCCCCACGAGCTGAGACGTGCACCAGGGTCCTGCCCACTTCACAGACAAGGAACCTGAGACTCAGGTGACAGAATGTGCCTAAAGTCTCACCAGGAAGGGACAGAGCCGTGATCCAGACCCAGGTCTTACCCCGAAGCCCATGCGTGCTCTCAGTGGTGAATCTACACCGCCTCCTCCCGCGGACAGCAGACACTGACCAACTGTTTACCTCAGCTCGGGTCCTGGGTCAAGCATTTTAAATGCACTTTATTTTTTTCTACAGCAGAGAGGCCAGGAAGCCAATGCATCGAGCATGCGTCTCCAACATGCTCGCTTCTCCACCACGCCCGAGGGCTCACTTTGCAGTGGACCCCTAAGCCTGACCTTGAAGTGCCCAGCCCACTTGCCCGGCCTCAGCAAACCGGTGTGTCCCAGCCCACCATGTGCCTCTGCCTGGGGAGGCGGCAGGACCGAGCCTCACCCGGTTTTCTTCCCTTTGTGAAGGGGGACCTGAGCGGGCTGGGAGTGACAGGAAGGCAGGAGAGAACGCCGTGGCCATTACCAATTTCTAGGGCACTCTGTGCACCTCTGTCGGGAGCCCTGCCCAGCCCCAGGCTCCACACCAGCTCTGGGGAGCCCAGGAGGGTAAAGCCCTATAGCTGCCCCTCTGCTGAGACAACAGAGGGTCCCCTCTGGGACACAACCGCACCGTTAGGCAGAGGCGTCCAGGGCCATGGGGAAGGAGCTGGTCGGGGAGGGAGGCTGCTTCTGATGGGGTGGGGTGTAGAAAAGCCTTCTGGGGTGGCAGTTGAGCTGTCCCAAAGATGGTCAGTGCCGCAGGAACGGAGCAGAAGGGAATTCTAGCAGAGGGAGCAGCGTGGGCGGGAGCAGTGGGAAGGCGGCTGTGTTTGGTAAATCCTGAGCAAACCAATCAAGCTAGGGAGGAGGGCTACAGGAAGGTCTTGGTCAAGGTGACATGCATTCATTTATTCAACAAACGTTCACCAAGACCTAGTATGTGCCAGGTATTAGAGTGTGAGATGAACAAGAGACAGCCTCTGGCCTCCCGAAGCTCTGAATCTAGTGAGAAAGCTATAACCTGATGCATCTTTTACCCCCATTTTACAAATGAGGATAAGTGATAACAATGTGGGGTTGCCCAGAAAGGTTAAGTGATTTGCCCAAGACCACAGAGCCCATCCATCTCAGAGGCAGGACTCCACGCCCAGGGCCCCTACACAGCTGAAGTTACTTGTAGACTACTCTGGCAGTTGGCTTTGTGCAGGAGAAGGAACTTAGAGGAGGGCAGGACTGGGGCGGTGGCAGGGAGTTGCAGGCAACACTAGAGGGAACAGACTAGAGACAGGAAGTCAGCAGAGAGGCTGTTGCAACAGTCAGGCAACTACCATGAGTGAGGTCTGGGACCAGGACTACCACGTTCAGCTGCACAGGTTGTGCACAGCACAATTCCCATAGACTACAATGAGAATAGTGCCCCTTGGAGTTGTGTTGCACAGTGACCCTGGCTAATAGATAGAGTGGCCAGACTCACACACATGTCTGTGTGTGTAGCCACAAGCCTTTGGCTTCCTGGGTGACAACTGCCAACCAAACCCCGCTCTTATCACAGGCCACATTCTGTTTCCTCCTGGAGGAAGCGGCAGCTGAGCCCCAAACATGTTTCACACCCTGGGCTACCCACAGGGCCAGTCCTTTCTGCACTGATGTGACGAAGATGCTGGGACCTGAGGGTTTTTCCAAGAGCAAAGGACGTTGATAAACTGCCTCCACCTCCCCACTGGGGGGTCCCAGAGGTGCACACAGGCATTTAAAAGGCTCCCAGAAGTCCTGTAGCCAGAAGCCGGCTCATCTTTCCTTGATGCACTTCCCAGGCTCCCTTGCGGAAGAACAGCTTTTGACACCCGCACGGCCCCACACTGGCAGGCTCAGTCCCACCTGCCTCTTCCACCAAACCAAAGGGCTTCAGTTTTAGGACCTTCTGTGTCCGGGTCAGAGCCACCCTCAGGGCTCCAAAGGCTAGCAGGGGTGGGTGGGGGAGGGGGATTCCTGGCTGCTCTCCCTACTCCAGGCCTCACCTGCTCCTCTGACATTTAGTTTCATTCCTGGAGTAAAAGACTATCCTCCAGCAATGCACATGTTTCCCAGATGTTTCCGATGAGGAGTCCCTAAAGCTATGCAGCCCCCCAGGGCAAATGGGCCTCTGGTCCTTTCCCAGGCTGGGGTAGGGGGCGTGAGGAGAGGCCTGGGAAACCTGAGCAGCCTCAGGCCCTGCCAATAGGCAGAAGGACCCCTGCCCTGCCCCCACCCCAGGGCTGCAGCCTCTGCTCTCTCTGGGCCTCTGGTCAGCCCTGGGCGCTGTGGGGTGACCCCTTCTCTGCCTTCCTACTCTCCTACTACCTTGCCCCTGCCAGAGAAAGGGGAGGAAGCAGGCAGGGAGCCAGTGCCAGGCTGGGCCTAGGGTGGGGGTGGGTGTGGGAGAAGGAACCCGCAGGCAACCCTTCCCAGAGTTAGGCCTGGAGGAGGGGCAAGGAAGGGTGGTGCTGGGACCCCCTCAGGGAAGGGCTTGGTGAGAACACAGCCCAGAGCTGGGCACTCCATGAGAGGGGAAAGTGTAGGCCACTTGTTCCTGGATCTCCGGGAGGAGCGAGGCCCTCAGTCAGTCAACAAACAGGGATCCAGTAACTTGGCCAGGCCTGGGGCAGGGCAAAACAAACCATGAGGCTGATCAATGCCCGTGGGGAGAGCGCAGTCTGGAACCCTTGCATGCAGATGGCCTCCAAAATTCCCATTCCTTACTAGAACCGCATGCTTGTTAACTAAACTTTCAGTTTCTCTTCTCCCCCAGTTGGGTGAACTCTGGCCCACCCCCGCCTGAGCCAGCTCACTACACCTGCTGAACAGCCCTGCTCAGGGTAGGACTTCCGCCTGTGAGCACGCCCCTTCACCTCACCTCCCACAGCAGTTCTCTCCAGCTTTGTCTACTCCCGCCTAAGGAGAGAAAAACCCTTTTGCCTAAGCCTGGCGATGCCTGCAGGTCTCACTACGGGCAGGACTCTCTCCCTCTTGCAATCACCCCCCAGCCCCTTGCAATAATCTTTTCCAGTAAAGTCTCTCCTTACTAAATCAGAATTCCTTGGGCTTTTTTCTGACAGCTGTCAAATCATTTACAATAAAAGACACATTCATAGTTGGACTAACAAAAATAAACCATATAGAAAAAGGAAGTAACTAATTAAAGGGAAAGACAGATTTTGTTGATTAACCAGTCTCATCAGCTCTAAGTTTTCTAACTACTGAGATAATAAAAGGGAAAAGCAAGGGGTTACGTATGATTTTCAACATCTGATGGAAGAAGGGTATCATTTTATCAGGAAGGACTCCTTTTCTGGTACAAAATCCTAAAAAGAATGTATTGGGTCAAAGAGTAAAGGGATGACAGACGGGTGATAAGGTTTCTGATCACCATTTTAGGGGAGTTAAAGAAATATTCCGTTTAGGGTTGCCTTACAAAATGCGCAACAGTGAAAAGGCTTTTGCAAGAAGGAAGATTAAACAGCGCTTTCTGACACGGAACTTGATACCAGGACAGAGAGAGGAAAATCTAAAGGAATAGGGGTTTAACGTGACCTAGGGTGAGTGACTTTCTCCGCTATCACCTGTCGGTGCCGAGCTCCTGCCAGCTCTCAGTGGAGGGAGGGCAGCCGCCTCGAGCACCAGCTCCGAAGGTGGCAGAGCTGACGTTCGCTGGAGCAGTGAAGGGTCCCGAGACCTCCTGGTGTCACCTATCTCAGGGGTCCTTTCAGCTCAGAGTAAAAATGGCCTTGAGAAGGTGTCTGATCAAGGATGTTGCAAGTGACAGCACAAGGAAGGAGAGCCAGGCTGGGTGTGACAAAGGCAGTTGTTTCAAAAAGTCACATTATCAGAGCAGAGCGGATGCTAAGCTTCCCACCCCCTGTGGTCAAAGGAGGCCTAGTTCAAGTAGATGGAGTGAGGTGCCCACGTGTACAAAGGCCTAGGGAAGGGGCTGAGACAAGAACGTGCAGGGGATCAGAATGTGCCACCCCAAATGGTGCCACTTTGGCATAAGGATTATTTTGAGCTGAAGGCAATGGAGAAACATCAGACACAGCAGGAGGTTTCTGCCCCCCCTTATTTGCCTAAAAGTAGGGCATAAATTTCCCTTTATAAAGGAGACACAAGTTTCCATTTGTAAAGGTGTCCCCCTCTCCTGTACCAGGAAGAAGAGAATCAATCCAATGGACTGGATGTGTATCTGCATAACAAATCGAAACCATCCTTATCTAACTAACGTACATTTCCTGGGCCCTTCCCACAATTTACTGCCCCTAGGAGCCCAAACCCTTTTCCTTTCTCAGTTCTCCACAACATATCTCCTTTTGTTAAAATGGCATATTTTATGCCATTTAGCCTCAGGTCTAACAACCTCTTTGGGTTTTCACTTTTCTGTGAAGCTCCCATATATGTACCATTAAAAACAACAATACAATTTGTATGTCTTTTTTCCTGTTAATCTGTCTTTTGTCAGTTTAATTTGCAGACCCCAGAAACAGAACCTAAGAGGGTAGAGGAAAAGTTTTTCCTCCCCCACAGACTTGTTCAGTCAGGAGACCAGAGACTGGGAGACCAGTCCTCTTGCCCAGTCACATTGTGGGCGCTAATCAAAGAGATTTGGGGAGAATCAGCAACCAGCCTGGGACCCCCCACTGCCTTTGCAGAGCTCACAGAAAGTTTCTAACTTAGGAATCAGACTCTGTGTTGTGTCTTGTATTATTCTCAGCCATTTTTATCTTCCTGGTCAGGAACAAAATGTAGCAATGATCAGGAGGAGAACAACTGTTTCTCTCTCTGATACCATGCTGGTACATTTCCCCTCAGGCCCAGCAGGTGTGGTTTTCCTGTGATCAGCCAGTCCCTGCTCTAGGAGGGTGGTCTGACAAAGGCCGTGGGCTCAAAGCTTGGGAATGCCCAGGGGCTAGATTTCCTAGTTAGTGCAGGAATAGCAGGTCAGGGGAGGCAGGTATGGGAGGAGGCCTGGGGCACAGGCCTTGCTATCAGCACCTGGTCCACACCCTTGGGGCAAAAGATATGGACCATGATATGTCTTACAATCTATGCATTCTGCAATGAGAAATTCTAGACTTTTCCAGACACTGTGCTGAATGCTTTCCGTGCATTCTCATCTTTTCGTTTTTACAATAACCCTGTGAGGAAGCCACTAGTTACAAGTGAAGAAAGTGAGACTCAGAGAAGTTATACTCAGGTGGCCCAGCTAGGGTGTCACCGGGTCTGGGTTCAAATCCAGGACCCTTAGACACAAAGCCCATGCTCTTCCCCAGGGCTGGTCAGGTAGGCCGATACTGCCCACCCCTGAAACCAAAGCTTGGAAACCTCTCAGCAATGCCACCAGGTGTGGATGGCAACCCGTCCCAACCCCCAGCCGCCTCCGCTGTCCCGCCCTGCACCGGGGCAGTGAGCCGGGCCTGACTTCCAGCCGGCACCACATCCCCCGGGAAGTCTGCCTGAACAAGAGAAACGCAGACAGAAGACAGAGCAGTGACAGAAGCGAGTGACTGAGCACAATTCCTGGCAGAGAATCTGTCTTGTCTGTCACGGTACCAGAAACGTGGAGACAGAAACCAAGCGGGCCTCACCACCTGCGGAGGTGACAGCAACTGCTAGAAACAACACTTGCTGGTGGATGGAGGGAGGAGGGGAGAAGAGGCAATGAAGAGACCCCGCTG
>CAUYRB010007942.1:0-24872 GCA_963574695.1 Propithecus perrieri | reverse complement strand
TACAGGCATGCGCCACCATGCCCGGCTAATTTTTTCTATATATTTTTAGTTGTCTGATTAATTTCTTTCTATTTTTAGTAGAGACGGGGTCTCGCTCTTGCTCAGGCTGGTTTCGAACTCCTGAGCTCAAACAATCCGCCTGCCTTGGCCTCCCAGAGTGCTAGGATTACAGGCGTGAGCCACCACGCCCGGCCAACCCCAGTTTCTTTACAAGAGCTCCATCAGCACTCCGTTCTCTCATAATTAAAAAGTGGCAGAACTACCCCTGCACATGCTCACACACACTCTTTGGGTTTCCTGTTACAGCTCTCTCCCCCTGAAATCTCCCCTTGTTGGTGTTCCTTCTAATTGGATGCTTAAGATGTTTGTGGAGACAATACCTTTGGTTGAATGCTCCTACAAAGGGCCTAGTCGCCAGATATCAAAAATAAAAAACAGGATGCCTCGTTAAATTTAAATTTCAGATAAATAACAAATAATTTTTCTGAATAAGTATGTGCCATGCAATATTTGGGGCATAACTGGGTATCCTGTATTTTATCTGGCAACCCTAAACCTACGCAACATATGCCAAAAAGGGCATTCCTCTACTTTGAGGTTGAGTCTGACCCCAACCTAGTTTCCAGGGAAAATGTAGCTTAACCCCAGATCTCCTTCAGTGTGGAGGATTGCAGCTGAACCTGGCTGGGTCTGCTTTAGATAGGTGGGTGTAGGGACACAGGAGGTAAAGTGGCTGGCTCAGAGCTCAGAGTTCCTGAGCGCACTTTAGGCTTGCTCCGCAGAGGAGTCAAATCTTGAGCCTGGCTGTAGAATTTACTTGAACTGGTAAATGGTGTTTGATGTCCCTGGAGCTCTCTGATTTTAGATCATCCCCTTGGTTAAGTTAAAACCAGGCTAGAGGGTGGTGGGGGATGGGTGAGAGAATGCCAGTGCAGAGGGGTTTATCTTTTTAGCCTTCCTGCTGGACCCAAAATATTCTGAGATTTCTTCCTGCTTGTAACACAGTATTAAGCTGATCATTATAAAGACTTAGTTTAAGAGAACTGGTATTTATAGTTTAGGGGCTTAGGAATTTGCAAGATGTGGGACAAAGTGGTACAAATAGCAGAGGACTTGTCTGTTCCGTTTATTCTTTCAACAAAGCACAGTGGTCCTGAACTTCAGTGTGCATAAGAATCATCTGGAAGGCTTGTTAAAAATTCAGTTTCCCGGCGGGGGGGTGCAGTGGCTCATGCCTGTAATTCTAGCACTCTGGGAGGCCAAGGAGGGAGGATCGCTTGAGCTCAGGAGTTTGAGACCAGCCTAAGCAAGAGTGAGACCCCGTCTCTACTAAAAATAGAAAAAATTAGGCAGGTGTGGTGGCTTGCAGCTATAGTCCCAGCTACTCAGGAGGCTGAGGCAGGAGGATTGCTTGAGCCCAGGAGTTTGAGATTGCAGTGAGCTATGATGTTGCCACTGCATTCTAGCTGGGGTGAGAGAACGTGATTCTGTCTCCAAAAAAAAAAAAAAAAGTCAGATTTCCAATCCCTACCCTCTGAGATGCCAATTCAGCTGGTTTGGCTTGATGCTAGAAAGCTGCATTTTTAGGAAGCAATGTAGATGCTGGCACTCAATGAGACTCACTGGTTAATTAGAAGCATATATTCTGGAGTCAGAAATTTGTGTTAAGGTCAGTCTTTGCTTTGCCACTTATACATTGTATGCTCTTGGGCAAGTTATTTAGTATCTCTTAATTTCTTCCTCTGGCTTGTGTCTTGTGAGAATTAACCAAGTTAATTCAACTAAACATTTAGTATACTTATTTGTGCTAAAAAATGTTACTTGTTGTTAGTGTTGTTATTATTCTTCAAAGCCAAGTATTATGTTAAGCACTAAGAATACAATTATCAAAAGGAAAGAGAGAACCTGCTCTAGTGGTAAACAGAGACTTTCTATCTGCTGCCACCCTAGGCTGTTCTTGGCTTTGCCCAGCTAGCAACTTTGTATTCAGAAGTCAGATCAAACTTTTCTTCTGAGGCCTTTCTTGACCATAAGGTCTAAAGAGATTCCTCATCAGTTGATCATATTACCCTATTTTTTTTTTTTTTTTGAGACAGGGTCTCGCTCTGTCACCTGGACTAGAGTGCAGTGGCATCATCATAGCTGACTGCAACCTCAAACTCTTGGGCTCAAGCAACCCTCCAGCCTTGGCCTCCCAAAGTAACATTACCCTATTTTTATTTTCTTCGTAACACTTATCACTATCTGAAATTATCTTGCATATTTTTTACACATTTATTATCAGCCTCCCCTACTAGAGACTAAGTTTCATGGGGGAACTTGTCTGTCCTGTTCTCTGCTTTGTTCCCAACATCTAGAACAGGGTGTGGCACAGAGTAGGTGCTCAGTACTTGCTGGATAAATGAAAGGATGAAAAGTCTAGTGAGGAGGCAGAAGCAAAAACAATTACCCATAAAACAGTGTGCTAAGTGCCAAAGGCTTTGGTAGCTATATTCTAAATTATACCATATAGGAAATTCAGTGCTCCAAGACAGGACAACATAATCTCTGACTTCTCTAAAAATGTGTAAGATGTAAGATGAAAAATGTAAGATGTAGAACTTTTTGAGGCAAGAATGACTGGGCTGGAACTGGTTTTACATCTCTCTAGATTCTTTCTCAAAAGGAAGCACAGAGAAGCTTTTATATTTTGTTTTCATGTGCCAAACTAGCTTTAAAGTAGAGATTGCTTGGAAACAGGGAACTTGAATGTATGGAGAGTGCCTTTTAAACCACAGTTAATAAAGCCTTTAAGTTGTCCCCAACACTGGGTTATCTCAGGACTGAGCTGGATCTGCTAGAATTATACAGAGTGGAAAGGAGTCTCAGTGCCTACCCTACGCAGGCCTTTGGGGAGAAAAGGTAAGGTACTTTTTTCCCCTTATCTTCAAGACAAGGCACACTAAGTGCAAGTATGAAAGAATGCATCCTTCTTTACCTCAAATATGTGTGATTTTATGTATGACTTAAGTATTAATATGGTCTTTATGGGAGGAAACTCATTTGACAAACCCTTTTTCCTGTGCCTATAAGTCATCACTAAATATTCCAAAAGTAAGTGAAGCTGATAAACTGATAGTTCAGGCGTGGCAGAGATAGATCATTCTTTTGTTTCAAATGGGTGTCACAGACTTTTTTTTTTTTTGAGACAGGGTCTCATTGTTTCGCCCTGGCTAGAGTGCAGTGGCATCATCATAGCTCACTGCAACCTCAAACTCCTGGGCTCAAATGATCCTTCTGCCTCAGCTTCCCAAGTAGCTGGGACTACAGGTGCATGCCACCATGCCCAGCTAATTTTTCTATTTTTTGTAGAGATGGGGTATAGCTCTTACTTAGCCTGGTCTCAAACTACTGGCTTCAAGCAATCCTCCCTTCTTGGCCTCCCAAAGTACTAGGATTACAGGTGTGAGCCACCACACTTGGCCTGTCATTGCCTTTTGAATGAACTATGAACAAAGTGTGATGCTTAGACTAAACACAGGAATTGAGTGGAAGAGCTCTAAAGTTGCTCTGTCCAATAATAGTCACCAACCACAAGTGGCTACTTAAGATTTAAATTAATAAAAACCAAATAAAATTCCCTTAGTCACACTAGCTATATTTTCAGTGCTTAATAGCCACATATGTCTAGTGGCTACTAGTGCAGAGAGATTTTCATTATCACAGAAGATTCCATTGGACAGTTGCTCAGGCATTGAGGATTTCAGCCACATGTTGTGGGGAGTGTTGTGCCCTCAGAAAGGACAATATGGTAGATTCTCTTTTGGGTGCCAGGGAGGGGGCAAGACTGAGGCTTTTATGGGACTCCCCAAAGAGCTAGGAGGAAGGGAAATCAGCCAAAGGAGACTGCAAAGTTGTTCCACTTTATCAGGAACTGGATGGATGAAGGGATACGGGTTCCCTGAAGATATATGCTGCTTTACTAGGACTGGGATCAGAAATTTTATACTTTAGAAATTTGACTTTGTGCTGTTTGCAATTTGATTCCCCTCAAAATTTTCCCTTTGAAAATAATAACCCATTTTATTTGTTCTATTAGAAAACAAGGAAAAGGGGTTTTGGTAACACTGGGGCCAAAGTTTAAAAGGTAGAGCTGTGACATGCAATAGCAGCAGAAAGAAGCAAAAGAGGGAAATCTTAAGGCAAAAGGGAAAATATGAGGGAAAAGAATTGGAAAAGAGACTACTCTTCTTTTCCATGCAGAGATTTTCTTTAGAAGAGCCCTTTTGTATTCAAACTTTGGAGAATTTGTTTCTTTTGGTAAAGAATGTGATTTCTTATTGTAGAGAAGCATGGTGTAAAATCATGGACTTTGCCCCTAAGGGAACCTTCTTGCCCCTCTACTCTCCCATTATTTTATGATGTTGAGTGTTTTAGTAATGAAACTCCTAAGGTATGTTCTGACTTCAGCTTCAACATATAAATTACATTTGCCTTTTGAGAGCCATCTTAGTTGCAGTCCTTCCAGCACCATCATTTGCATGCTCCAAATACTGGGGATCTGTAGTTTGGCCAACTTTTAATTATTCAGAGAAATAGGGGAAGCATAGTTGACTATCAGGATTAATGGTAGTCAATAAAAGCAAACATTTATTGAACATTTATTGTGTGCCAAGCACTATGCTCAGTGCTTAATGCTTAACATTATCTCATTTAATCCTTACAACATTCCAATGATCAATGAACAATAACTATTGTTATTTTCATTTTACAAAAAAAGAAAATGAGACTGTCACATTGAATAACTTATCCGAGATTAGACAACTATTATAGTAAACAGCAGAATCAAGGTTCAAACCCAGGTTTGCCTGACTCTAGAGCATGACACTATTCTGGACATGACTTTTTACATATATTAATACTGTAATTTAAACTAATTGAAATCAATACTAGTATTAGCAATTTCCTATTGACATCAGTTTAAAACGTGTTAATGATTATAGAATCATAAGCCAAACACAGAACAAGATCTTTTCTTGCTGTTTTAAGTAGTTCAGAAAAGCTTTAGTTCATTATATTGGTGTGACTTTGCAGGTCTCAGAAAGGGATGCAGTCAATAAGTGAATTTGATGTTTTTCATCTCTTCTGTTTCCCTCCTGTGAGAGTTCCTATAGAGATGTTAATGATGATAGTTAACACGGATCAAAGGCAGACAAAACATGAGGGAGAAACTGCTGGAAGGAGCCTGGCTGATGGAATAGAAACCCTATGCGGAATCCACTTCTGAGTGATTAAAAAGCATCAGCCTAGCTTGCAAAGTTTGAAGCTGAATATTTGTGAGGAAGCTACCCTTCTGTTTGTTGATGAGGCGGGGAGAAAGTTTCACTTTGTCTTTCCTTTCTTTCTTTTCCTTCCTTCTCAGCAACATAAGAGGGTTTAAGCTGAATTTAAGTTCATGTACAGGCGCAAATCTCCATGCGTATGCCTGTGAATCTATATCTTCAAATAGACTGTAAAGCTTTCTGAGGACGTTGGTTATTTCTCTTCTTTCTAGAACCTAAGGAAGGCTTTGCTCACCACTGATAATCGATACATTTATTAATGCTGAAGGCGTTTCCAGTCTAGACAGAAATAAAAAGAGAAAATGAAGGAACATTGTTGTTCACTTGCTATTTTAGGAATTTTGCTAGGACAGTATGCAAAGTTATTAAGAAGCTGAAAATCAAGTACCTGGTTATGTGCGTAAAGACAGCTGGAAAGTGAGGAGAACTAGGTCTAGAAGGTCAGATTCATGTGAAATTAAAAGGGCAACCAAAGCTAGAAGGCAGAGCTTTAAAAAAAAGTTAAACCGCTAAACATAAATAACTAATTCCAATTTTTAAAACACAAAAGCTCAAACCTTTATTTCAGTTTCTTCTGCAAAATGAGTTGGAGAGGATAGAGTTGAATCAGGCATGCTCTTGCCGGCCTTTCAGCGTTGATATCCTGGGATATTACACTAGGTTCAAGATGCCGGCTTTGGGGGAGAGAGCTGCTAAACTCGATCATATACTCTATGCATGATATTCGACCGTTATTCTCTTCAACGGCGGCGGCAGCATCTGATTCACCTGAGTGGCCCTACAACTTAGCACATCATCGAGCACGAGTAAGCTCCCCATAAATGTTTGCACCGCAGGGCTGTATCTCGAGTTCCAGGTCAGGACCCGGTAGAGAAGTCAAGCTTCCCCTCTAGCCCCACATCACACCCACTCCTCCGACTAACCAAGTCTGAACTGGTGCCTGCGCAGTGATTGGCCGCGGTGATTCTCACTGCGAAGGAACTTGACTTGCTCTAATGATTTCTGACAGACATCTGCAGACAGCGCCGTTAACAGATTTAGGGCCGGGCTGGTACCAAACCCTGGGAACGCCAAGCGCTGCCTCAAAGCAGATCCAAAAAGTTAGATCTTTGAGGACACGGGAGGACCAAAGAGAGGCGGAACCTTTTGATTAGCTGCGCTGTCCGCCGTAAAACTTCTTCCCCTCTTCTTCGCGCCGTATCTTGTTGCTAGAGCAACTGTGAGCGTCACCAATCAGACCACGGAAACAGAACAAAAAGAGTACACGTGTCCAGCTCATTGATTGAGCCATTGCGCAGACGCATTAAGTTTTTCTGGCGTTAAGTTTGTTCAGGCGAGGCAGTCTGCGCCTGCGCATTCGTTGTCCCACGCGCCTTGGCCTGCTTATACGCCTGCGCAAATTGGCACACCGGGGAAGTCGGCGCAGAGGGGCGACGGCGCGCATGCGCAAACGCTACATCCGGTGTGGTGGTCGGGTCTTCCAGGAGTTTGGAGAACGCTGGTTGGAGTAGACTGCGTGTAGTCATGTCGGCGTCGGTAGTGTCGGTCATCTCCCGGTTCTTAGAAGAGTACTTGAGCTCCACTCCGCAGCGTCTGAAGTTGCTGGATGCGTACCTCCTGTATATACTGCTGACGGGGGCGCTGCAATTCGGTTACTGTCTCCTGGTGGGGACCTTCCCCTTCAACTCTTTTCTCTCGGGCTTCATCTCTTGTGTGGGGAGTTTCATCCTAGCGGGTAATGATTCTATAAGTAATCGCAATAATAATGTCTTGGGTGTGCTGCTTTTGTTCCCGTAGTATTCTTTTATATCAGACTACCGCCCCGTGAAGTTATGAGAAGAGCCTGCATTGCCTGCTTTTTGTAAATGGGGAAATTGAGGCTCAGAAAGGTTAGGTCATATGCCTAATACCAAACAGTTGTCTAGCAGCTGGAATTAAATGTCTAAAGAAACCACCTTCTGCTGCTGCTCAACTTGGTGAGCCATTTCACTTCATACTGGTCCCGGGAAAACCCCATTCCAGCTTTCACTTAGCTTTAACACAACTTTAAAGTTGGTAGACTTTTAAGATGAAAAACCCAACCTTGAATCATCTCTCTCACCTTGGCCTAATCACTACCAAATTCTGGTGAAGTGTTTCAATGAAAGTGTAAAGAATATAAATGTAAGTGCTTTGCTTGTTGAATCCTCCTTTACTTGATTTTTGTTTTTAGCTGCTCCTACTTATTTCTTGTGGATAAAGCTGTTATTTCACTATCCTGAACTCAATTTTTATTCATATAATTCTGTTTTAGCTTTATTTTTCCTTCTGATTCCAGGATTTGATAACCTTATAGACTGTCATATTTAATGAGCACTCTCTTCGTAAATTTTTGCCAAATTCTGACTTTTCTTGCCCAGTGGGAATTCAATGAATACGGAAAAAGCCTTGGCCCATGAATGTTAGCTAATATGGTTTTTAGGTGGCCACCACACGGGCCATTTGTGTTATTGCCTGCTGCTTGACTTTGAAAACATGCCAGGATTCATGTTTTCTTCTCAGCGTGATCATCATCGTCAGGCCATCTATTGCATTTTGGGTTGAATACGAGGTATTATGGTAAAAACTTTGGGAGTACATTAGGCATATGTTTGTTTCTTGTCTTCAAAGGTTTACAGTCTAGTTGGAGTACAGACAAAACAGAATTAGAGTTGTCTGGAGGCTTCATTTACAGTGGTGCTCTGCTTAAAGTTACAGATCTATAGACTGCTTTTTACACATTCACATTGCTAGTTCACACACACTAGAGATACTTATACTTCTCAGAATTTAAAATAGGCCTAAGGACCTAATGATTTGTGTATGATTCTGAATTGGAGTTAGAGATTTAGCCTGTTGATTGGATATTTAATTATCATCTTTGAGTTTTGTCCTAGATGATCAAGACCTTGTTCTCTGTAGCAGCATCCTGGCCCTCAGGATGTGTAACCATCATCAGACCAAATACACTACACTCTTTGCTCTACATACTCTTCAGCCTCCCAGCCCCTTATCCTATGCCCTAGTACATGGCTAAGAATTTTATTAACTGGCCAAGAGAAGAAACTCTGATCAGAAGGAACTTCTGATTAATTTTGTTTGATGTTTTTGTCTCTAAGTATGGAAGAATAGGAACAGGACAGGCCCTGAAAACTGATTTTAAAGAAAGAAGCCTTTTCCATGGCAAAGTCACTCTGACTTTTCAGGGTTAAGAATGACTTCAGGGTGGCATGGAAGATTGTGGTTTGCTGAAGAGTGGGCATGGACTAGAGTTATAGATTATTAGTGTGATAAAGCCAGAAGGTTTTTGAGGAGATGACTTTTGCTTATGCCAAGTGCTGTTTTTGAGCCTGTTGTGGCTAAAATTGAATTGGCAGACTCCCTTCCCTCGTCTCCAGTGGGAACTAGATGGCTTGTCATTCAATATGCCTATTACAAGGGCATATTAATAGTGGGGTCAACATAGGGGATTGGGATTTCCAAACCTATTAGATAACAGATAATAGGGCTAGAGAAATGAAATGGTTTCAGGACCAGAGGGGATTCATGATAATTCATAGTTGTCAGAGAAGAGTATGATTTGCATTTCTTTTGACAGCATTGACCTTACTAAATCCTGCCTCCTCTGCCACTTGTTAGTTTTAGGTCATCAACTAGAGACTGGTTTTTTTTTGAGACAGTGTCTACCTCCGTCACCCCAGCTAGAGTGCAGTGGCGTCATCACAGCTCACTGCAGCCTCTAACTCCTGGGCTCAAATGATTCTCCTGCCTCAGCCTCGTGAGTAGCTGGGACTACTACAGGTGTATGCCACCACACCCGGCTAATTTTCCTGTTTTTTGTAGAGATGGGGTCTTGCTCTTGCTCATGCTGGTCTCGAACTTCTGACCTCAAACAGTCCTCTCTCCTTGGCCTCCCAGAGTGCTAGGATTACAGGCGTGAGCCATTACAGCAGGCCTGGAGACTGGTTTTAATCGGAAATTTGGATACTTATCATTTGTTTTGATTGTTGGGAAAGGAAGCCTTGTACCTATTTGTGGTGCTGGGCTTTCTGATTTCCCTGTGGTGTGTTTGCTGTTGGAAGAGATGGAGGAGGCCAGTTTGGCCGGAGAAGGGGAATTGTAGGAGATAATGTTGAAGGATTAGGTGGTGCTAGGTGCTAGAGCTTTGAATGCCAAGGAATTTGGACTTTATTCTGTAGGTAATAAGAAAGCATCTGAGGGTTTTTCTGTATTATTTTTTTATTTTCAACAACTCTTAATGCCTTAAATTTTTCTTCTTTTTTTAAGAAAGGAAGAGGGCTGGGCATGGTTGCTCACTCCTGTAATTCTAGCCTTTGGGAGGCTGAGGTCGGAGGATCCCTTGAGACTAGAAATTCCAGACCAGTGTGGGCAACATAATGAGACCTGTCTCTAAAAAATAAACATAAAAAAAATTAGCCGGGCATGGTGGCATGTGCCTGTAGTTCTAGCTACTTGGAAGACTGAGGCAGGAGGATTGCTTGAGCCCAGGAGTTTGAGGTTACAGTGAGCTATGATAGTGTTGCTACACTCCAGCCTGGGTGATAGGGTGAGACCCTGTCTCAAAAAAAAAAAACAAACCCAGAAAGAAAGGAAGAGACTTAAAATTGGTATTGGTATGTAGGATGAATTGGAGGGAAAAATTCTTTAATTTTCTCTAATTTCTTTTTGGCAGTTTATTCTCTTTCATTCCTTCTGCATGTATTAACTTAGCATATGCTCTTGAAAGTATTTTCTTCTATACTCTCATAGCTGGGAGACTTACCCATAGTTTCAAGGAGCCAGAGGTAGAAAATCATCATTGAGATATCTTTTTTTGAATTAACAGAGAGTAGTTTATGGGCTTTAAAAGGACCTCAGAGATAGAATACTTTTCTTCTTTCAGATTTCCAACATTCTCAGCAGCTGACTGCTGATCTTGAGGTTAGATATCTATAGAGGAGGACACCTGTACCTTTTTTGAGTAACATTTCGATGTTGGCAACCCTTTTAACTTCCTTTTTTTCACCCAACTAAAATCTGTGCTTATTTAAGATGTTGTTTAGGAGGGATAAGTGGAAAACATTAAAACTGTCCTTAATGTAAGTCTTTGTTCTTCAAATCAGATTTTAAGTCATTGTATAACTTTGGTCTATTCTGTTTTCTAATTTATATGAAACAATTTTGGCTTTTTTTTCTCCATAGTTCTCCCTAGTTTACACATCTAAAACCAGTTGGAATTTGAAAGGCAAGGAGGCCTAATCCAGAGTATTTTCTGTCTCATGGAAACTATTGGGCTGTGTAGACTGGGATCCAGCATTTCTTTTGGAAGTTTCCATCAGATTTGTGGGTCCTGATATTATCTCCCAGAACTGCTATACAAGAGATTGGAAGTTTGCCACTCTTGTGTCTGATAGTTCTGTTTCTAAATACCTTTCACATGTCCGTTGCAACCTCTTCATTCTCAATGTCTCAGGGTCTTAATGTCTCTTGTCTAGACTATTGCAATCCTTCTTACTGGCCTTCCAGCCTGTGGGTCTGCTTCCAGTCATCTTCTGTATACACAGGCTTGATTTGACTTGCAAATCTGACTGTGTCACTCCCACACAAAATTTGTCCGTGGTTCCCAAAGTAAAATTCAAATTTTTTTTCATGGCATATGGGCTCTTTTAAGGTCTGGCTTTGTTGCTGTCTTCAGTTTCTCTTGCCTCTGCCTCCTCTGTACTTTATGCTCTAGCATTATTGAGCTACTTGTCATTCTTTGAACACTCTGTAATGTCTGAAGCTGTTTTACTTCTGCTTGACTGCCTTCAAAATTCCTTCATTTCTTAGACTTCTCAGTTCAAGTACTATTTCCCTTTGGAACTCTTCCCTGACTCTCCCAGCAGATCTAGGTCTCTCTCCTATATTATGACGTGTGTGTGTGCGTGCGTGTGTGTGACTGAGAGAGAGAGAGAGAGAGAGAGAGAGACAGAGAGAGAGAGACAGAGAGAGAGAGACAGAGAGAAAGATACAGAGATGTGGCACTGTTCTGTGTTTGTTTGTGTGTTAGTCTTCTTTCTGGAAGGTAAGCCCTTGAGGGCAGGGGCTGTCTTTTTCATCTTTGCATCCTCAGTGCTTACCACTGCATGTATTAAATTGTGAGCATGCATATAATAATTTAAGGAATACTGAACAATTATGTGTTAGGTTCTCTGCCAAGGTGCTGGGCATTCAACTGTGAAGCACACAGACATGGTTTCTACTCTCACGGTTTATAATCTAGTGGGAGACAAATACAAGTAAACTTAGATACAGTGCTGATCGGAGAATTATTGGTGAGAACAGAAGCACAATGATCACCCAACCCTGCCCAGTGGTCCTGTGATAATACTTCCCTAATATGTTTGCTTTTTCAAAATATGCTTACTAACTTCTCATTCTCTTCTTTATACTTTTCTTCTTTTCCTTTATTCTCAGTTGATGATCTTTTATTTTTTCACTAAAAAAAAAAAAGAGGTAGATAGGATTCTCTTCATCTTCCCATTTCTGATTCATAGCAGCTCACCTACCTCTGTACCCGTATTCTCTGACTGACTTGTCATTGTGGTGGGTGATGTGTCCCTTTCCTGTCAGAGCTCCTTCACTCGTGCAGAGGATCCAGTCTTCTCTTGCTCCCTCGGCTACTCAGCTTCTGCAATTTTCCCTCTGTTCTGCATCATTAATTTCTCTCTCTACTGAGTCATTCCCATCATACAAACATGCTGTAATATTGTCCAATTAAAAAAATTCCTTTTGACCCCAGATACTCCTCTAGCTGCCATTCCATTTCTTCTCCATCATCATAGAATTTCTTGAAAGAATTGTCTGTTACTGTTTCTCCTTCCATTCTTTATTTAACCCATGCTTGGTGGTGGTGGTCTGTCCTCACCACTTTACTGAAACTACTCTTGCCATGTTGTGTCATTAGCATTTAACATAGTTGGCTGCTTCCTTGTGGGTAAAAGAAAAGCTTTCTTCTCAAAGCTTTTTGTAGTATGACAGTCTCCTGCTTGTTCCTTCTAGCCTGACTGGCTTTTCCTTCCTACTGTTTGTGCTGGGTGCGTCCCTCACTGAGAGCTTGCTTCTAGATCTCTTCATTTTGGTATTTCTTTCCATAGGTGGATTTAAATAACATCTGTATACTTACAGCTACCACATTTATATTTTTAGTTTTGACCTGTCCTCTGAATTCTAAATTAGTAAATCCAGTTGCCAACTTGATGTCTTCACTCGATGTCGGATATATACCTTGAACTTAACATGTCCCAAATTGACCCTTCTTGCACAGCCATCTGCCTCTTAACTAGTCAGTATGTGGTGTCAATGTTGGTTGAGTTGTTGAATGCAAAAATTTAGGTTTCCCTGGTCCGTTGATTTCTCTTATCTCCCACATCCATTTCATCAGCAAGCTCTGTTTTCTCCAAAATAGAGCCTGTATCTCTTCACTTCTCTCCATTTTTACTACCATTACCCTAGCTCTTTGGCTCCTAAGCGATTCCTTTGCTTCTTCTTCAACACTGCAAACCATTCCCCACGTTGCAGTTCTAGCAGCCTTAAAAAATGTAAATCAGATTATTTTACTCACCTCAGAACCCTGAAATACGGTTCCATTGCACTTAGAACTAAATCCAAACTTTTTCCTGAGGTTTACAAAGCCCCCACAGGGTTTGGCCCTTGTCTCCTTCATAATCACTACAGTCTTGTTAGTCTGACCTTCTTATACCTAGAACATGTAAAGATTGTTCTTTCTATGTAGAATGTTTTGCCCGCAGATCTTTACATGATCGGTTCCTTATCTTTCAAATACTGGTCTTAAATAGCATCTTCTGTGATGATTGAATAAAAAAAAGCTTCCCAGTCACTCTTTATTGTCTTGTTTTATTTTCTTCATAGCATATGTCACTACCTGATAGTTCCTTGTTTGTTTGTTATATATTTCTCTCCATTGGAGTGGAAGTTCCTTGAGAGCCACACTCTTGTCTGTCTTGGTCTGTGCCATATTCCCAACACCTGGAACAATGCGTGTCATGTAGTAGGTGCTCAGTACATATTTTGCTGAATGAATGAACATTTAAGGGGATAGATTAAATTAGAATTGCTAAAATGGAACAGGCTGCCTGAGGAGGTAGTGAATTTCCATCTTTGGATGTGCTCAGAGAGAGACGTAGGGACCATTTGTGGAGGAGCTTTTTGAACAGGCATTCTTTGCCTTTTTTGTTCCAGTGCATCTGAGAGATGTGACACCCTTATCAGTAACACATGCTCTCGAAAGTTTGTAATTCTCCATCTGGAGTGGCTTACCAGTTTCTGTAAGTGGTGAGGATACTCTGGAAAGCTTCCCAGGTGGTTCATGCAGCCTTGTCGAGCTTGCCCACCCCCTACCACCCTTTCGGCATTTTATGCATCAAATGGGGTGTTGATCTGGACCTTGGAGGTCCTTTCCATCTGTGTGGGACTCTGATTCTTGTGTTATCATTGAAATAACCTGGTACGATAACATCAATTCATTATCTTATCCACTGTCATGGAGAGTTTTTCTTTTGTACCCTCATATTTCCCAAAAACTACCACTTGTTTACCACCCCAGTAACCAGAAATAGTTTGGTATCTATTTCTCTAGATTTTTTTCTAGATTCCAAGTAAAACAAATGACAAAATAATTATATATATCTTTATATATATATACATACACACACACATACATATATACATACGTACATTTTTAAAGAGAAATATGGAATGGGATAATTTTTTGGCTTTTTTTCAGTTAATATAGCTTGAATGTCTTTACTGTCAGTGTGTACAGAATTTACCTTACTCTTTTGAATAATTGTGTGGGATTTCCTTGTATGTCAGTAGTGTTGTTTAATCCCCTTGATGACGTGTGGACTGTTTTAATTTTTTTCAACTTTACAAACATGCTGTTAGAATGTCTTTGTTCTGTAAGATAAATTCCTTTGTCAAAGGTAAAAACATTTTAAATATTAATGGATATTGCCGGTTGCTCTCGACATGGATGAACCAATCTGCCTTCTACAGCAGGATTTTAATTGGTTGCCCTTGCTTCAGTAAGTGTCCTTCATATTTCGAAGGGTCTGGGTGCCTAAAAAGATCAGTGGTGCTTCCACAGTGTTTATATGTTTAAGCATAATGAAAACTGTTGCCATGGTGATGGGCGTTGGAGAAATAGTCTGTTAGTTTTCTGACCTTTGGATTAGATCTCAGTTCGTTGCTTTTTCTTGGTTAGTGATGGAATTTCACTAGCCTGAAGCAAATTTAGGTTTTTTAAGTAGTGTAATAATTTATCACACACATAGAGATATTTTGGAAGAGTGTGCTCCTGGAGCTTCCATTTCTTGTCAATGATGACTGTTGCTAAGATATCAGGTTAGAGTGTGGCCTTCTGGATCCTGGCCTTTTGACTGAATCCAAATTTTACAGAGCAGATCCTTTTATTAAAAGGGGTGCAGCAGAGAAAGATGAAGCTTTTCTTGCCGACTTTGGTGCTTAAAAAAGAACAATCTTGAAATCAGAAGGCTGCAGGTTCCCCACCCCTGGTAGACTCTTCAAGACTGTAGAACGTGGCTGTGGAGAGTTCTCTGTCGAGAGTTTTACAGCTTTGGTCTCCTGCCTTTTTTGAGACAAATAAGCAGCTGCTAGAACTTTGAGATCAAAGGTAGTTTATCTACAGCTATGAGATCTTCGTGGATGAACATATTGTGTTTGTAATCTCTGTTATCCATTATATATATATTCTATTAGAAAATAATTCACATTTTTATAACTTGTCATTCAGCTTAGTCCCTTTGTTACTGCCTCAGCTACATCCCCATCTAGGTATAATTAGAAACCTCCAATTCAGGAGATATGAAAGCTTTGTGGGTTTTTGGTTATATATATTTTTTGTCTGAGTAGGCTTCTAGTTTTTAGCATAACTCTGAGAAGTCATATTTTTGCTTTAATTTTCCTTTAACAAAACAGTTAAGAGTACAAAATTTAAGTATACAGTTTGATGAATTTTTAAATTAACTCATGTAATCACCACCCAGATCAAGATATACAACATCGCCAGACACTGGCTCATGCCTGTAATTCCAGCACTTTGGGAGGCCGAGGTGGTAGAATCGCTGGAGCCCAGGAGTTTGAGGTTATAGTGAGCTATGATTGCACCACTGCACTCCATCCTGGGTGACAGAGCGAGACCCTGTCTCTTAAAAAAAAAAAAGATATAGAACATTATCAGAACCATAGAAACCCTGTTGCATCTTCCCAGTCACCCCTCCCCCCGTGAAGGATAAAAACCATTATCCTGACTTGATTTACCATAGCTTTGTTTTGCCTTGTTTTAAGCTTTACATGCATGGAATCATACAGCATGTACTTTTAATGTCTTGGTTGTGTTGCCCAACTTATTCTTGGAATTCATTCATTTTATGTATAGGAGTTCTTTTTCATAGCTGTATAGTATTCTATGATTTGCATATACTATAATTTATCCATTTTACTTTTGGTAGACTTTTATATTGTGGGTATCATTCCTGTACGTGCCTTTCAATGTGTGTGCATTCATTTCTGTTAGATTAGAATTGTTGGGTAATAGGGTAATTCATTAACAGTCATTAGCAGTCATTTGTTTTATACTTTTAGATAATCATTTTTGTGTTTTGTTTCTTATACAGTTTGCCTGAGAATACAGATCAACCCACAGAACAAAGCAGATTTCCAAGGCATTTCCCCGGAGCGAGCCTTTGCTGATTTTCTCTTTGCCAACACCATCCTGCACCTTGTTGTCATGAACTTTGTTGGCTGAATCATTTCCATTTACTTGAGGAGTGGGAGACTGGAAGAATGTAAGTGATGATCATAGCCCTTGTCCAATAATGTTGATTTTAGGAAGAGAAATTGGTTAGGGCTGGTTTTGATCGTGGTTGGCAAGGCTCCCTTGCTGATAAGACGTTTGCAGAATTTTTCTGTTGGTCGGCAAAGTGTGCATTAATATCATCATGATTCATCAGTGCTACTGCTAATGGTCGTTGCCTTTTCTTCGTGCTGTTCTGCAAATCATTAAGGTAACAGAAAACGACTGCATGTAGCTAGTACAATAATTTCTGCACCAATAACTCCATGAAAATAACTCAGATTTTGGAAGAGACATAAATTGTAGATATTGCCTTTAGATTTGTTCTTTAATTTTTTTCTGATTTTGATTTTAGGTGACTTTAAATGCCATTGTCCTCATAGTACCCACTATAGAACACTTACACCTGATAGGCATCCAGGGTATGTTGAATGAATGACGATGGCCATTTGCTAATAAGTGTCCTAGAGTATAAGTAAGTGGGGGAATTAGATTAACTTGGGAGAAGACTTCAAAATATAAGATGAGATGCTGTTTGATTCATTTGCCATTTTTTCGTTTCTTTTTTAAAAAATTATTTAGATCTTTGTAGTGACTTGGAATGCCATTTTGTCTTTTATTAGCGGTAGAGCTCTTTTTTTCCCAAACTTCTATATAGAATCTTGGTATATAAAACAGAAGTAGAGTTGGAGTTGTTTTGATTGACAGAAGTCAGAAAGCACGTTCAGCTTGGCCTCTCCTTCATGTGTGGTATGCCCTCCCCTCTATCTGTCCCTCCCCCGCAGACTCTCCCTTCTTAAGTACAGCTAAAGCTCTAATAAGTACATGGGTGTTTTCCAAACTGTGTGTCAACACTGTTACTTTATATATGAGAAAACAGAGGCCCAGAACAATCTGGTGGCCTTCCCTGGCCACATAGTTAAGTGTTTGCAGGGTAGTGCCTTAGTCTGGTGGTGCTCTTGGCCCAGTGCTCTTTCTGATACCCCATGTAGCTTACTGATGAATGCATGCGCTCTTTTGTTTGCTTTTGCTTCACAAAATTTATGTTGCTGTTACTGGGTCATAGAGAAAAGAGAACCTTAGGAAATGTTATCCTTCTTGGGGGAAGAATATCCTAGGACCAACCTCTTCCTGTCACCACATGGAAAACTATCATTTTTGGTACTAATCAGTAGAGATCTAATACAAAAGTTGGAGCACTATGTGTAATGTGCATGCGACAGTGTGACAATGACTATACTTCATTTTCTGACCTGAATTAGTCATTTACTTGTAATATGTTACATAAATCTTTTTCTTTGATACTGCCTCAAAAAGAGTTCTGTTAGTTTGGGTAAGATTTCATTTTTGGTAATGGTAAGTTGACAGAGTGGTTTATTTCAGTAAAAAAGTTTGGGAACCACTTTATTCTAGTATTTTAATACACTTTATAACCTGATTAAGACTTGAGTTGTCTTCCCTGTGTGCCAGTCAGTGTCTTGTTACTGGGAATATAAATAAAAGTAAAATGTGGCCCCTGCCTTACAGAAGTGAACAATCTAGTAGGGGAGATGACATATAATCATAACAGTTAAAATACAGTACATGGGACTGCAAACTAATGCAACCTCTGTGGAAAGCAATATGGAGATACCTTAAAGAGATAGAAGTAGAATTACCATTTGATCCAGCAATCCCATAACTGGGCATCTACCCAAAAGAACAAAAGTCACTCTATAATTTACTAATTTATGCTGTCACTTTAAGACTGGCTCAGATAAGCACCAGCTATTGTACTTTCTTCATTTGGGGCTGTCCTGCCCAGGGCATTGCCATACTTGGGTAGAGTCAGTGGGGCTGAATACACTGGATACACTGTCATTTAGTGAGCTCTGCCAAAGCTCATTAAATGACAGTGAGGACAGTGTTTCAGTGTGCCCTGTATCCTGGCCTCAGTTCTCAGAGCAGCTAGCTTTCTTGGTGGCCACCAATCAGCCTGTGGTCACAGAGTTTCTGTCTCCTGTGCTGGAGTGGCTTTTGCCTTTCTGCAAAGGCTGGGCACCCTGAAGAACAAAGTAGCTTCTAAAATCTCAGATGAGCCTCTCTCCGAAAATGACACATTTATAATGGCCCTTAAAAGTTGGGACGTGGGTCCTGAGAGGGCCTGGCACTAAGTGGCCATAGGATTAGAAAGAGTAAACATACAGGGCCCATCACATTCCCAGTGCTTAGGAAGCACTTAATGACTGTCAATGCCCTTTCTTACCATTCCTCCGTCCTGCCTCTGCGTCATGCCACTTTGTCCCCTTCGTGATGCCACTGGGCTTTTTGGGGAGAAGCACAAAAACCAAGAAGGATTCAAAAATTGTGATGTTTGACCTGACTCAAACAATAAATAAGAATTACTAATACTGAAAAGCTTATAAAGATGTTTTGGGTGGAAGCAATAACTCCAACTACGATACAGAGGTGAGAAATATCAAGAAGTGTATGAGTGCATGTGTAATCCGTGGAATTCAATGTGAGGCAAAAGTGGCCAGAATGGAGGGTGGAGAGTTAGAGCTACATTACTGAGCAACTCCTAGGTGGTGCTAAAGATCATAGACTTTGATCTAAAGTCAAAGAGGAGACATTGGAGAGCTTTAAGCAGCGGTGGGTAATATAGTCAGGTCTTCACTGTTGAAATACTGCTCCCTCTGGCTGCAATGTGGAGGACGGAATTCTGGGGAATTAGGAAATTGATGCAGAAATTTTGCTAAGAGGCACCGAGGCCTGAGCTAGATCAGTGGGGTGGAGAGTGGGGTGCCCTGCCAAGCTCTTCTGCTCTGTAATTCTTCATTCTACGGAGGTGTTTGTGACTCCATTTCAGGATCTCTCTCTTAGCTTCTCTCTCTCTCTTTGTCTCTCTTTCTCATGGTGAGAAAGCCTTGTGATAAAAGGTAGATCTCAACAGTGGAATTTCAGGAATCGACAATGATTAGAGCAGCAGTTTCGGGAGAGGAAGGCCTTTTAAGTTCCCTAATGTCATACTGTTGCCCTGAATGGTAAGACCTCTCATGGGCTCTGATCCAAGGTGACTTTCAGGGTCAGTACCTGCCAGTACTCTGTTTCTCTCCTTGGAGCTACTTGCAGGCCAGCATATCCGCCATCTCCAGCTGGACTTACAGCATATAGACAGACACCAGGGAGTTTCTAGAACTTAGTGTCTAAATAGCATCCTTATAAGGAATGGATGTCCACTGTTGTCTACTTTCACTAGGATGGGTGGGGGCATTTATGAAATCTGCTGTCACATAGCTTCATGCCACTGCTTGATTCTTCCTAGAATTTTAGAATTCGTGGCCAGTGATTTCCTCTTATACCCAATGTGAAAATCTCTCCAAAAATATCCTTGCTAATGTCTAGCATATGCTCAAATACTTCCATCAAGAGGGAACTCACTTTTCATGGAGGGACTTTCCACATTAGAATAATCAGTCCTAAAAATATCCACCTGTATTGTTAGAAAATCGATCTTTTTGTACTTTCCATACATTGGCTTTTGTTCTATTTTTTCTGGACCTAGTAGAACACCACAGAGCTGAAGATACTCTCATTAAAACTCATGTTTTTCTGAGTCTTCTCTTCTTGAGGGTGAGCATCCTCCATACCTGGAATTATTCCCCAAATTACTGGTTTCTCATCTCTCTACCATTTTCATCTTTCTTTGTAGATATGTACTTCTTTTTAGTGTAGGCCCACAGCTGACTCTAGCTAGGGCAATTAACATTCGCATAAAGACTTGGGTAAACCTGGTGGGATTAGCTGACAGTAATCTTAGAGTACAGTTCTGAGGAAAAGAAGTATAGGATAGGAGTAGGGCAAGTGGAGACAGGGAGAAGTAATTAGCAGTCAGGACTCTTCGAGTATAGACAAACTCCTGCCATGTGGCAATGGGGGCAGGGCGTAGGACTAGAGTCAACTCCGGGCCTCCATCAGCCAAGCTTCATATCTCATTTAATAAGACACACCCAAATATGAAACCTGAAGGAAAGCCCCTGATGGGTGTGGCTTGAGTTATAACGCCATCCCTGAGCCCATTATTGTGGCTCGAGGGACGAGGGTACCACCTTGGGTGTCTCCTGTATTGTGAGATTCTCCTGTGGTTGGGGAGAGAGAGGCTGGGAAAGCATCATGACTGGGAGCCCCTCACAGCAGTCTGGAGTGCGGGAGCGGCAATTCTCCGAAGGAGAGGTATTAGGAGGTATTGTTTCCAGAAAAAAGGGAAAAGGATGCCAGGTAGTCCAAATCAATGAATGTCTCCTACCGGGACTGTTTGAGGAAGAAAAAGAGACAGACAGACTGAAGGGAGCTCAAGATGAGCTTGTCCTTAAACTTCACAATTGAGCCAAAGTCATTGAACAGGTCTAATTTCTCAGTGCCAGGGGTCTCTTTCAGAGCTTCCACTCTCTTGTTTGAAGAATGGCATTCATACAGCAATGGGGTATGTTTCCCAAACAGTGTTGTATAAAACAAAACAAAACAAAACAAGAAAACTTCCCTGGGAACCTGCAGTTCTATCCAGGATGGATAATGGGACATTCTGACTCTGTCCATCATCCCCTAAATTATGCCCTCTCTCCTTCCTGGGTTATGGAATTGCAGAGCAGGGATTGTGTCAACAGGCTTCTGAGAAGAGGCTCCACGCTGTCTTCTAGAGAGAAGCTGGGAGGAGAGGTCAAAGATCTGGATTTTCGTGTACTCTGAAAAATTCTTAATTTCAGTTTGCTTTAACATACCTAGAGTTTGACCTTATAATTGAATGGCCATTTAAAGAAAATCTTAATAAGCAATCCTGACCCAAATATCCCCTTAACGTGATATTTTGAAAAGTTGTTTCAGCCTCTTTAAGCAAAACGCTTGCCTGTACTTTATCGTAATGATTTTCTCAATACCTCATCTCCCCAGAGCATTTGTGCATTGTAACTACCTTCTGTTTGCTGCTTAAGCTATTTATTAATCACATTATTTCCTATTCAGCCTTAAACAGGAGAAATGACAATTTTAGGCATTTCTCAGTTACCTACTGTAAATTGGCCCAATTACTATATGATCTTATAAACCATTCCTTGGGGTGTTTCACCCATCCCAGCACTGTAATTGGTTTGCTAAAAAGGAAAAAGAAAAAAAAAAACCCACAAAACAAAACAGGGTCTTAATGCTGTGCTATGGGGTTTTGTTGAAACCTAACTTTTCTCTTAAATGGTTAAAGAAGTTTCAGGTGTATCTCATTATTGCAGCAATCACATTTAATGAACACATAAATGCTCACCACAATTTTAGTGAGAATATTTCATCTTCGACATTTATAAACCTGGAAATTGAGGCTCTTTGTCTTCCCACGCAGGGTAGACTGTGGGATTGAAAATCTAATTTGGGTGCAGTCACCATTCACTAAAGGTTGGGAGATAGACCCTTCACAGCCAGGCACAGGAGCATTATTTGCTTTGTCTCTCTAGAACTTTGCAGATGGCAAGATGTTTGTCCAATATCCCTGCTCCCCTGCCTCCCAAATGGAGAAGCCAGTTGTAAGCTCCATGACTTGTGGCATTGAGGGAACACAGCCCACTTGCGAGGTGCCACAGACTGAGATCAGGGATGCAGAGCAGGGGGAGTGTGTGGGCATCGGCCTCACCAAGCAGGTGATTCTCTGCATTGTTCCCTGCGGTGGTCCTGGCCACCGAGGACTCCAGGAACTAGAACACTGTGCCCTGCGGCTTTGGGACCTGGATCTTACATCATTGGGCTATTTTTGGAAAAGCAAATTGGAAGTTGGAGAGAAGACTGTGTGAGCGAGAGTAACAGGAAGGCTTCCACTTGTGTCATTCATATTTCCAACTTCCTTCAGATTCAGTTCAGGTGTCATCTCCAGAGAGTCCTTCCTGAACTCCAGGCCCAAGTTAGTGACTCTGTTCTAAACTTTTAGCACCATAAATAAATGCCTTCTGGGTAGAACACAATGAAGTATTCATAGTCCTAGACTACATACATGGTCTGAATGCAAAAGAGAAGAGGAGGTGCTGTTTTGTCACATGGCCCAGCCTGTTGCAGTAGGCCTGGGTTGGCAGCAACAGTAGCAGGAGGGGTGTACACTGGGCATGTGGCAACAGAAAGCTCTCCTGGATGGGGCGAGGAGAAGGCAGACTGGTGGAAGGGAGCCCTGACAAAGGCCTGCTCCTCAAAAACAGGGCGCTGCTGCTCCTGATCTCTAGGAGCTTTGCTGCCTTCCTAACTTCTTTGAGGGTATCATTTTATTTTTATTATTGGAATACTGGATAGATATCCCATGGTCATTGCTTCCTTTATTAGATCATGTGATCTCCTGGGCATTGCTATAAGTTCTGGGGGATGGGTAATTAGCTGACCTTCTAGGGCCCAAATGCCAGGGTTAGACTTCTATGTTTTTTTCTTCAAAATTGCCACTGTAATTGGCCTCATCTATTAAATGTACTGTATGGTAGTTCACTGCCATACTTTTAATTATGCATTGTGGAAGGGTTTAAATAACAACTTTTACTTCTAAAAGCCTCCTCCAAGTCTTCCAGCATTACTAATAGAAATCTTGGGGAGAAAAGCCTATATTAAAATACCAAATCAAAAATGCATAAACTGCACCAAGCCAATGTAATGGAAATCTTGCCAAAACATAAAAGAAACATATGCATAATATTTTATTAAACTTAAGAAACACACATAAATTCCTCTGTGGGATCCAAGTTTATTAGTAATAGACATGCCATAAAACCCAGTTACTCAACAGTCATAAAAGATAGCACAGATCAAGTAAATGCTTCCATTTTAAAGGAAGCACTTCAAAATGAGAGGAAAAAACACATTTATTGTATAATTGCAATTGAGACAATGAAAGTGATGTAGTCAGCGGCCACAAGTCATCTCTGGGTCTTTGGGCAGCTCCAGATCTAATATGTGTGAATATATATATACTTTAGTAATGCCCAGGAGATCACATGACAATAAAAGAATGTACATATACAGCTTCATACACATTTATCCCGTGATATACATAGGAGAGTAGTTCCAGGATCCCTGTATATACCAAGATCTATACATACTCAAGTCCCACAGTCAGCCATCAGCCTGCTTATACAAAGTATCAACCCTCAATAGGTGGTTTTTGTATCCTTTGACTGCTGCATTTTTGATCCACATTTGGTTGAAAAAATTGGCATATAAGTGGACCTGCACAGTTCAAATCCATATTGTTCAGTTGTTCAATGGTCAACTATATATATATGTATATGTATATGTGTGCATATAGATAGATAGATAGATTTGTTTTTAAAGAATTGGCTAATGTGATTACAGAGAATGAGAAGTCCCAGGATCTGTGGCTGGCATACTGGAGACCCAGGAGAACCAGTGGTACAGATCTAGTCTGAGTCCGAAGGCCTGAGAACCAGAAGAACTGATGGTGTAAGACCCAGTCTGAGTCTGGGTCTAAAGGCAGAAGACTAATGTCTCCACTCAAATGCAGGCAGAGGGAGAGAGGTCTTTCAATTCAACCTTTTTATTTTATTTGGGCCTTCACCTTCCTGAATGAGGCTGACCCACACTGGGGAGAGCAATCTGCTTTACTCATTCTATTCATTCCAATGCTAATCACGTCCAGAAACGCCCTCACAGACATACCCAGAATAGTGGTTGACCAAATATCTGGGCATCCCATAGGCCAGTCAAGCTGACACATAAAATTGGCTACCATAGGAGCTGTGTCCTGGGATACTCGAGCAGAGGAAGGACCACATCACCTGACTATATAGTGGTGGGTATGTGGTATCTGTACAATATCACAATATGAAAAATTAGAGTAGCTATTCTTGGATGGAACATAAGGTATGGAATGTGGCATTCATGGCTTAACCTATTAGTGTATATATTTTTTTCTGTCCCATATTTTGCATCTAAAGTAATTCTATTTGCCTGGGTATGATTGTAATAAAAATAACATTAGAAAAGGCAGATGAATTGATATTGGAAGAGGAAATTTGACTCCTACTATAGAATATTCCTTTTCCCAGGGGAGAGGCTCAGACTTGGCAAATGGAACCAGAATCCCTAATAATCACTGATTCTGTATTTCTGACCAATTCCTAGTTGCTATGAGCCTTCCAAGTTATTATACTTCTTTTATAGAAATTTGGAAGGTGGGGAGCCAGTTTATTTGGATAGACTCTGTAGAAAATCATGACTCTTTCTTTCACCATCCTCATCTACCATTCCAGAGGTGTTATGACATAGGGCTGGGGGAAATCCTCCCAGCTTGGAGATTTGAGGGTAAGAAGCAAAAACTGTATGAAGAGACTGGTTGTTTCCTTGTCTTGTTCCACCATGAATGCATCTCAGGAAATGGGTTTAGATAGCTCAGGCCACAAAATGGCATTTGTATGACAAGACTCTTCTTGGTTGAAGTAAAGGAAGGATGCCAGGGAAACAGTGGTTGTATTCTTTTGCAGCAGGGCGTGTTGCATGAACTCAGGTGCCTCTGTTGCTGAGGATACACAAAGATACAGAACAAACATGGCATCTTCTTGAAGTATCAATTGTGTCTAATAATTTTGAGGAAATATATTAAGGCAACCAGACGTTTCTTTTTTTTTAATCTTTTTTTTTTTTTTTTT